>CAXKWD010000010.1:1970000-2257500 GCA_964059195.1 Ectobius pallidus
CTATTTATTGAGACAGGCTTACTAACAATAATAAATTTGTATATTTTTGATGTCTTGTCATTAGTAAAATATAACATAAAAAGCTATCAAACACGAAATTCTTATTTATCAGACCAGAAATCAAAATAAATTTGGGACAACATTATATAAAAAAAATACCATATAAACTTCAAGAAATGTCCCCAAATTTGTTTTCACAAAAAACTATATTCTTAGCTTTAAAAAATCCTTTTTTATAATGTTAAATAATACTTAGAATCAGATTTACAAATAGAATAGAGCAACTTAGCGTAAGTAATTACATGTGTAATCTGCAAGTATATGTTATTCATTTAGTGTCACTTGGGTTATGGCATTAGAATAACTTAGAATAATAATATTGACTAATGTAATTAAGTTTGTAAGATTGTAAATATTCATAACTTAGATTCTTAAGATGTGTATTGATGTAAATAGCTAATGTGACCGATTGCAGTTGGTACTGCCTGTAAGTGTTATCAAATATCAAATATATTTTAATTTCTAAACATTTCAACGTAATATTAATTTAACGTAACTCTTGACAATGAAACGAATAATTATATTCAAATATCACACTTAACTAGCAAGGAATAAAATAGTTTAAAACATAAGAATCTGGGCCCTAGTAATAAATGTTGTATTGAATACGCGCGATTTTTCGGTTAGACTTACATAATGAAAGAGAAGTCACGGGTAAAACCATTCGTATTGATAAAAATAAATTATTTGGAGTAAGGTAATGTTCACTCTATCGCAATAAATTTTCAGGCATATATGCCTACTTGACATTTCTTGCTGAGCAGACAAATAGCTTCTTGCCAGATTTTCCAGGCGGAGCTAGTCGAAACAGTTGGCCTCACTTGCTGTGCTGGACTCCTAACTCTAGTTCTATTCTAGCTCAATGCGTCCACCGTAGGGATCTCAAAGTTCATGAGCCTCTCTCCATTTTTTACGATGAAGATCCTTTCCCAAGCTCTTAATTCCAACGGTTGTTTAACATGTTTCAATAATTTGATGTCCTCCTTAATATGATGATCATATGCATAAGCGTGATATGCTGGGGCCGAGTTTTCCGTATGCAATAGTCTGACATTCCTTAAATGTTCCTTCATTCTTGTTTCTAAATTTCTCATAGTTTGGACTATGTAAACTTTATGACAGTCTTGACAATCTATCTGATAAATGCCTGATCGTTTGACTTCCGGGGTGCTATTTCTTAGTGGGTGATTTAGTAAATTCCTGAGATTAAATTTGTTCTGTGGTGCTAATTTTATGTTCAAACCTTTAAATACTCTCTCAAATTTGTGAAATAGTCTCGGATGAAAGGTGAACTTTTTAAATATTGGTTTCTTCTCTTCTGTGTTAGATAAAGTGCAGGTATCCTTAATCATTTTCCTTTTCTTATGTCTGAAAATCATCTTGTCAATGAATTCTATTCTGAACCCATTCCGGACCACCACTTCCTTTACAAATATTTTAATTTCTCATTATTTTTATCCTTAATAATTTAATGCCATACATTGTAAGAAGGGACATAAATATATTAACTACAATATGAATGTTTTTCATTTGTGTAAGGTTTTTCTAAATCACAGAGTAACCTATTATTGTTATAGTCAACAAGTCAAAAGTTACGTCCATATATGGTCACACCTGCTACAGCATATTATATATTAACTAGCTTAAAAGGCCCGGCGTCGCCGGGGTTTTGTATTTTGTAATATGACATTAACTTATGGAGGACTTTCGATGTTGAAACTCTAGGTCCTTACATAATATGTATGTAGAATTCGAAATGAGGAAGAACGACATATGACACTCAGACTATTCCCTCAGAATACGCTAGATATAGCTTTTTATGGCTCATAGAGGATGTCGAATGTTGCATTCCATTGCTTCTACACACCATGCCTGGGAGGAGTGCAAATAAGAAGAAAAAGAAATTCCGGTTACATAAGATTGTATGGTCTTGACAGAAAATTGTATTTCTCACTCTCTTATTACCATACAAGCGTTTCGGGGCTAAAGTAAAAAAGAAATTCAATGCCACTTTCATACTTTCCTTCCCAAAAACCTGGGACATAATATACTGCGCGCGTAGGACTGAAAATGTTCCATCCCATTTAGTCTTCTTTTAGATGCTTAGGGCCTCTGATAAACATCCCTAGACCTATTTCTCAACTAATACAAAGCCTAAAGCTATGAGTGACGTATCAGTGGATAGGATTTGTTACTGACTTCCGATATAGCATACTCAGTGGCATACACTTAAGTTGTTCCTGCAATACGACCGCTTATTCTACATCAAAATGTTAAGTGAGAAAATATTTTCCATGTCGAGGGTAGAAAAAGTTATGTGACTGCTTTATTTTCGTGGATTTTATTCTTCAAGAATTAATTTTACAAATGTATTAATTACATCGATAGTATCAGAATTTGTTAATGCCCAGTGTTATAATATAGTTTCCAAAGCCCTATGTGAACACCGTAAACAATACTTTCGTTATGTAAACAATTGACAGCAGAACTTTCTAACTCTGCCTCATTTCACATTTCCGACTTTTCCCATGGATTTTCCAAAAAAAAAAAAAAAAAAAAAAAAAAAAAAAAAAAAAAAAACTTCTTTCACACAAACCTTGTCCTGACAATTACGAACACAACAAAACAAAAATCAGCCAAATCGGTTGAGCCGTTCTCAAGTGATGCTCCGTCATACATTTTGGAAATTCGTTTTTATTAATATAGATATCCAGTCACCACTTAAATTTATATATATACAGTAGGATATATTTTACCATGGTGAGTACTTGAAGCCTATTTACTTTTACTTGGGTTTCCAGACAGCAAGTAATTTGTAAATAGCTTTTTTTTTAACATGTAGATGTCACACTCGTTACAAATGGATTTACCCATCTGTTTATATGTATGCCTGCATGTGTGTCTGTATGAAAACCTTATATAAATTAATTGTTTTATTTAGGTTATGTATATCTTGTGGATGTGACGACTTTATCCTATTTTGCTACCACTTTCAGTGAATAAGAAGTTTCCGATTTTCTCGAAATCTGCTCTGACATTTTAAATTTTTACACTAATTACTTGTATTAAAGTTTATTTTGAAACATTTTTCCATTAATTTTATCTCTAGAGAAATTATAAGCTGTTGTTTGCAAAAGCTCATGCTCTACGTCTTGCCTAGCGAAATTATATTTTTACATGAGGTGAGACAAATGATTGCGCACTGCTTGCAATGTGGCCTCTTATTTTGTATCACAATGCGAAGCAAGAAAAATGGTATTGTCCATGATTAAGGCAAAGAAAGTTACGTAAGTATACTCCATTATTTTTTTAATGTGAGAGTGAAAGCAGAATCCTTTACTGGTGTTATACATCGAATGTAAATTGGTTGTAAGTAGACATTAAAGTGAAAAGCAGAGCTCGGAAACGGTGAGATATGTTTGCGTGTGGGAGAGAGAGCTATGCCGTGATTGTGCAGTCCAGATACAGCCACCACCAGCATCCGTGGAGCGATCAATGATTCCAGCAGCTCGACCCAGTTTCTTGCTCTCTCATCCCTCTCTCCCTCTATAGTAACTACTCACCGAAGCACAGAGGTGCGTACAATTCCAGATATCCCTGTTTCTAATAGTCTACTCGAAAGAATTAGCATTTTAAGGACCCATCCAATATCTTTATGCTGTCGTTTGTCTCAAAGAATTAGAAGGGAAAAGTTTTGTTCTTGGCAACGATTCTCTTTTTCCCTCATTGATGTGGTGGAGCAATAACTCAATGGGCCTTCATTTAGATTCCCATTCCTTCTTCCACAAGTCTGTAACTTATGCGAAATGAGTAGGAGGTCAAGAGGTTCTTGGTCAGCTTCAATAAGAATCAAGAACGAAATATGATGATTAATTATGGACGTTTTAACGCTTTTGCTCGTTAGAGAATGTTATACGTATACATTTCAGATTTTCCATAAAGGGGGAGGATAGAGCTATGTGTTAATATATACTGATATATTTCAAAAGTGACCGCCATGTGGGAGTTGGTATCGTGGCTGCCTTCCATCCGGAAATCGATCCTGGGTAACACTGGGTAATCAGCACAAATTACTTTAGTTGCAAAGTAACACCCCATTGTTGTTTCTTAACGTTTCAAAGCTTGAATTCTACAAAACGAGACTGACAGACTTTTAACTTCACTCCTGAGGCTCTTCTCATTCCATTTGAAAATTTATCGGAAGTACAATCGCAGTTCCACTCATCTTATAATTGCTCATATATAAGTAACATATATAATAGTGCTTCAATAAACCATTTCCATTAATTATTGTTAATTTTTTATGTCATTTGGTCCGCTCCCATACAGGTTTGTCCATCACTAGCATATAACTTATCAATTTGGCATTATCCCCCATGTAAATGTATATTCGTAAACAAATTAAAGATCAAGCGAGTAATATTGTCATTGTTTATTGTGGTTGTTTCATTTATAGGCAAATTTGGCCTATAATATCTTAAAGACAGTTTTCTCCCGCGTGTATGTCAATAGAAATGGAATTGTCGCATTTACGTGTACGTAAATATATGCCATCAACCTGGACCAGGATATGAATCACGAACTGAAATAAAGAAAGCCAGTGCTTAACATCTTGCTTATTAAGGTCAACATGAAGCAATTAAAACATCCATTAATTTACGGTATTTTACAGCAAAAATTCAATTATCCTAATGACAGTTTACAACTTACTTTGTATTTCTAGGCTTGGGGTCTGTTTATTTCGCCACATTTACGTGTGGACTATAAGCCATCACACTCATGATTGTGGTGGTGGTGGTGGTGGTGATTAGCTGGATCCCAAGACGAATGTGAAGATCCCACCATTGCGGCTATATGAAATGATTTTAAAATAGGAAAGTAAACATTTTATTATTTTTATTATTCACTTTAAACAAGTGTTGTAACCTTTTGAAAATGTTGCTAAAATTTTTGTACTTTTCCTTTTTTCCCTTTTTTTCTTATTGTTTCTCTCTTTTCGGATCTGTCGGATCAATAATATTTTTTTAAATTTGTTACGTTCAAGTAAATAACGATTAAATGAAAACTATAATTCTATGCGTTACTGAAACCACAGTAACTCAAAAGGAAGTATTTCTGCAAAAAATAATTAGAATCAAACGAGAGTAAAGTAAAATCACGTAAACTGATATAACAATGTGCCAGATGGGGTTAATAGGCAATATTTCAGAAACTATTGAGCCTTAGACCACGGTTTCTTGAGCAAGTTGATAAGCATATGTGAAGGAATATGTGGGATAACTAGAATATTAACAAAACGAATTTACGACAAATTCATCACAATAACAGTAGTTTATTACTTTGGACAAAACATCTGAAGCCGTACAAATAAGCAAATAAGCAATAAGCAAAAATTTTAATGTTTGTTTTGGAGGGGGAAATTAGAAATTCAAATATTTTGGAATATTCCCATCGGTTAAAGGCTATATTTTATAAGTTTTCTAAATTTCAAATTTCTATCTTATCAATGTTAATAAGTGTCATAGAGGTGAATGACGTCACGGTTATCCAGCCAGTTTTTCCATACATATGGAGCACCTAGAAACACCAAAGTTTGCACGCTTATGACTCTTGTACGTGCTTTTATTACTGCTAAATTGCACAATTCTAGATGTCCTGTATGTGTGTCAAAAACTACATAATGTGCGGAAAATATTCAAAATTTACTTTTAAAAATCTAACTTAATCTAAGGGATAACTGATGAAGATACGACAAAAAGTCAAAGGATCAACTTGTAGATCTCTCAAAATTCGTTACTGCTGGTGCAATCGGTTTTTTTGATACGACTTTCCATTTAGCTACTACAAACCTAGAAAGAAGGTCTACATAGCCCTTAAAGTTGCGACCGCCATTTTGAATGTTTTTCGGGGGATGATACTTTAACAATCGGATCGTTTTTCATTAAATCCGTCGGTTACAGTGTATAAGCTATAAGTATGTCAAAATTCAAGTGTATGGCTCATCTGGAAGTGAGCAAACAATTAAGTCAGTGAGTGAGTTAGCCTCTCCACACTGTGGTGCAGGGGATGCATTCTCTCTTCTCACGCAGCGGGCCTGGGATCGAGACCTGTGAGACAAATGTCGGGTAACGTTAGGCCCTTGTGGTCCTCGGATATCATCTGGTCGTCATTATCATCTTCATCCCATCCTTACCTTGTTCACAGTGAACTTGTATGTGAATGGTGTGTCTCGTCCTATGTGTTCGTGTTGTCTCGGAGGTGGCCCTCCATGTCCATAGGCTATATGGTCAAAAAAGTATGTATGCGATCCAATAGATAATCGCTCCTCCTAAAGGTCGCGGCCCTGTAAGGCCCGAGCGGCGTGGGCCACTTAAAGATCCCTAAAAGGGAGAAGTAAAACTAAGGTTAAGAAAGAAAGAAAGAAAGAAAGAAAGAAAGAAAGAAAGAAAGAAAGAAAGAAAGAAAGAAAGAAAGAAAGAAAGAAAGAAAGAAAGAAAGTGATTTAACCACGCGGGTTTGTATTATAGGGATGATTTGTTATTTTTAAACCGTTAAGTGGTTGTTTCATTTGATCCAAGATCAATAGTGTTCGTCCTATGGACGTTATAAGTGTGTATATTAAGTAAGACTGCAGAGGCGGGATATAGAAAAAATACTCTGTCAGAACTATGTATTCTGATTGTTGACTCGTCACTGGGTAGAATTATGCAGCCATAATGAAGCATATTCGAGTTATCGGCGTACAGACACACCGACAGACATTTTTCCCGCCCACTGTGTAATCTTAGAAAGTACCATACTGGCACTTAATAAAAAGTTGTGGATACAACTTCGGAATCCTACCTAGAATTAATATGAATTGTCAGAAGTGAATACATTGGTCACCCATCCAATTTCTCACAGGGAACCGGCGATCAACCTGGGAGATCATACTTTTTCTGTTCCACAATCTTACGTAGGCCTATCATTGCACTTGCTGGCGTGTTTGAAATACGAATACCCTAATCATATTCTGACAAAGGTCAATAATGACCATACGACATTCTATGCAATAATAGGTTAATATGATGTGTTATATATGTGTGTTAGGTGTTTCTGTGTGAGGTGTTTCTGTGTGAGGTGTTTCTGTGTGAGGTGTTTCTGTGCTGGGTGTTTGTCTATGTGTGCGTGCGCTCGCGTTTTGTAGTGCACTCACTTTTTTCTGTGTTCGAATATCGGCACGAGAGTGAGAGTGCAAAGGCAGGATATAACAAAAATACTCTGTCAGAACTATGTCATCTGATTGTTAACTGGTTGCTGGGTAGAATTATACAGGCTTATCAGAACTCTACTGACAAACTTTCACAATTAATGAACTTCATACCGTTTGTGGTGAAGTAAGATATGATAAACAACTTTTTCCACCTTATACCACAAAGTATATTAAAAAGCAGAAATTATTTGATACGAGGGTACCTACTATCTTAAAATAGAAGAGAGAGAAATAAAACATCCAAAATGCAAATTACCTAGTGTTATAATTTGTATCAAATGTCAATTGTTATATTAAAATTCACCGTTGTTGGGTGTATTGTCTCGCGGTGGAGTTATATGGATAAGTAAATTATATCCTTAAGTTTGCAGGTTATGATACAAGGCAGATTGCTTTCTTTCTTTATAAAATTGATGGCAAAAATATTTGTTATCAACTGCTTTAAAAGACAGATTAAAAATAACACATTCATACACAATTTAAAATTAATATTACTTTTGGCCAATTGGTTGCTATTATATGGCCTCGTCATTTAAAGGTATTCACTGGTTACACATTTGTTCCTAATATACAATGTTGAATACTGAGGATAAACACAAGTTTTTTAAGGATGTCTTCTGAGTGCTTTTCATATAAAGAACCACGGTCTCCGGTGGCTCAGTACCGAGCAATTACATTGCTTCCATTTCTAACCTAACTACCTTGTACAATCCAAATGACACGCTGTTTAAAGTAGTTGTTCAAAATGTCGACCCCATGGTCGTGACAAACTTCACAGCGAGGCCGTATGGACTATTCCACACGCAATTGGCGATAGGCGCACATCGTCAGCGGCTGTTATAATCCTAGCAACCAGGTCCATATTAGTTTCGACCAATATGTACCTGTAGAAACTAATATGTACCTGGGATGCTAGATCGTGTGCGACAGTCCATGAGGAGTCGCTATAAAGTTTGTCGTGATCATGGGGGTCGACATTTTGAACAATTACTATAAACAGCATGTGACTTATTTGTTCTTTTTTTGTGTGTTTTTGCGTAAGCATGTACGGTCCATGCGGACCCATGCGACTGTTTGCATTGGAATTTGTAAAAGTTAATTATTGTAATAAACACTTACACTTGTGTTGTACAAAGGTAGTTAGGTTAGAAATGAAAGCAATGGAATTACTCGGTATTGGGCCACCGGAGACCATGGGTTCTGTATATGAAAATCACTCAGAAAACATCCATGAACAACTTGTGAAAGTTTATCGTTAGAGTTCTGATTCACCCTGTATTCAGTATTTTATCACATGAGGAAAAGTGAGTCACATTCTTGATAACAAAATAATTACTTCTCAATTCCATATTTAATACTATGTAACTTAGCCTTATAGTTGTTAAAAATAAATTGAAAATAATTTGCTTGAACCACAAAGAAATACTTTATTCGTGAAACCATTATCACAAGGCTAATTAGGCCTAAAAGAGTTACTAATATATTAAACATAATGCCAAACAAAGACCCAGTAGTATATTCTGTTTGTTCTTGGAGGGAATCGATTCTGAATTTTGAGCTCTATGCTAAGCCTAGTCCACTTGGCACTAAAGAATGTATCCACTCCTATTCCAAATACATAGCTTAACATCTAGCAACCTCGCATATAAATACGATGTAGGGAAGCATCTAACCAGTGATTTTCCTAGGGTATTCTTTTTCTTCATCTTCTTTTTATTTTGCGGTAAATTGGTTTCAACTTGTCTCCAAGTCAATCATTTAGGAAGGGGGCAATTAGAACCGTTAAAGTTTTCTGCTATTTTTTATCAAATCTCTCTGTAACCGTCGAGAGCGAGGAACTCAAGGAATTTTCCTCAAATAATTGATTCAGCGGCCGTCATCAAGAGAAGAATCCAAATGGAATTCTTGGTGGGCGGTATAAATAATTAACTGAATTGTACAAAGTCTTTCACTGAGTTTCTTAAACGAGATGATGCAAGCTAATTCTAGTCTCTTAACATCTGAAAGAAAGCGCCGTAATATTTTCATAGTTATGTTACTGTCACTAATATATCCCTAGAATGTACTGTACATAGGATCACTAATATATCCTATCCATGGAACATCCATCTATTCCCGGCCATTTACTTTAACTTCTTCACATTCCTACAATCTTCTTCCCTCTGTCAACATTTAAAATTAGGCTAAACGAATGTCAATTTTAAAAAAAACGCTATTTCAAGGTGTAAAATTTCTAATTTTTATCGTTTATTGTATATTGTAGGCCTAAAGTTAATTATTTTCTCAGTGTTACACATTTTGGTCAAATAGTTTAATTTTATTTAACACATACATAATTAACTACTGTTTACGTATATATCTAGTGTATTCCTATGAGTTGTAAAACTATGTTAGTGTATTTGTTTATTCCTTTTTGCTGTCTCTGGTTAAGGGTAAGAGAAGGCCTTAAGGTATTAACCCTGCCAGATTAAATAAATAATAGTAATAATTATAATTATTGTTATTATTAATGTATTGTATCACATGATTAAATTGTTCTCTAATTCCGTAAAAAATTCAAAATCTGTATTTCGCGAGTTTTACTATAAACGATAATTTCTTTATATACAATATCGAAAATCAAACTTTTCGTTGACCTTATCACATTTACAGAATTTACCAGAGGAATCTACGATCAGGTCATAATTCACTTCTAGGTTGAGTCAGCCGCAGCCTAGGCGTCATTTGTAATACAAATTAGCCTCTTGTCCACTTGCAGCTACTTTGAAATAATTAATTCATAGAAATGTTCTATGTATATCGAGTTTTGTACAAAATAATGTTCTTTTTAGAGTTTCTGTAACATAAACATTAAATAATTTAAATATGAGTTAATGTTCAGCAATGGATATGTTGATAGTACAATAATATTAATAGTAAACACATAATGAATAAGTAATATTATTGTGATGAACAAGCGGCATTATTTTCAGATAGAGGGAGAGAGAGAGGGAGAGGGATAGGGAGAGAGAGAGAGAGGGAGGGAGAGAGGGAGGGAGAGAGGGAGGGAGAGAGGGAGGGAGAGAGGGAGGGAGGGGGGAGGGGAGAGGGAGGGGAGAGGGAGGGAGGGAGGGGGAGAGAGAGTGAGTTGGAGTTTAGAGGCCAGTCAACACATTCGTTTAAGAATTAAAATATCAGTTTACATGGTTTATATGTAAAATAGTGAGTACTGTCACATAACTTACCTTAGCAATATCTGCTTGTTACTGTTATAATATCTGTGTTAAAAGAAATAAAATCAAAATAAGTAACAAACTAAACGTCTTAATTATATATAATTGATATGCAACCAATTGATCTGACAAATCTGAGGGCACACCACTATGTGAAAAGTGGGGGCGATTGCCGATATCTAGCCTGAAGGTGGCAGATTGTGTTGATCCGTCTCGGATAGGAAGTGATATCAGCAATCCGTGATCTTGTATAGGCCTATATAAGTGTTTATGCTTAAGTAAGGAGTGTCTGATTTATGTCTCTTTCAGGTGCAATCTACTCTGTGATATTTTTATTGCATACTCAGTAATAAAATTTATATTTTAAATACAACAGTGCTTGTAGATGTACTGTAATTTAATTTTAAATGTTCTTATTAGTGAACCCAAAGTAAGCTTTGTCTTTACAAACAGTAATGTGTTTTATTTTTCTTGTTTCAGGTAAGTGGTGTTTTTAACATCTTGAGCAAAAGCAGCATGCTAGTAAGGTAAAGAAATGCTCTCATGACGAAATCATAATCCATTACTAAATTATTCTGTATGTAATAGGATTTTCGAGTCTCTTCTTTGTTTAAGTCATTACATTCTTTAGAATTCCCTTATTCGCTCGTGCGTGCAAACTAAGGTGGGCCTAATGTGTTCACTGTATCACAACAAGAAGCAATGTCACTAAGGACATAGCGCTAATAAGATTAAAATATAACTCTTACAAGTTTGTGAGATTGTATTATTGAAAATCAACAGTTCTTCTTAAATAGAATTCTGCTTTTTAAGAACAGTGCGTGAAGAAGAAACCGTGAGCTCTTTGTTTATGAAATATTGATTTATTTATTTATAGTACTGTGGAGAAGCATCTTAAAGCTTAAGAAATTTTCAAAGTTATCTTGATTGACTCAGATCCGTCAGTTAGAATTTGAACCATTATTTTAATTGTGTTAATGTTTTAGCGTGCCTTTGCACGTACCAGCAAGTACAAATATTTCAGTCAGAGTAAATATTAAATTAAGCAAAGATTAACGGAAAGTTAAAATGGTGTAACGTGTTGAGGATGTCTGGGAAACCACTTGTTTACGCCATTGCCTATGCTGTTCGTATCCTATTTTCATGGCTTTACCGAACATACTCGTAGTAGGCCTACTAGAAATTCCTCGATCACATCCTCCTGAATTACAAATCATAAAATAGCATTCGTTTTAGTTATGTCCTTTAGCTATCCCGTTTTCGTTTTACGTTATCATAATTTACAGTTACTACTCCCTTTTTAGACAGAGATCGTATTTGCAATTACATATTCCTACTACTAGCACAAGGTGAAGCGGTATTTTTTTCTCTCGTGCATAAAATATTCTCTGAATTTTTCAGTCTATCGAGTTGTTTTTAAGAAAAATGGGAGTCTCTTTAAGGGGTCGACTATGTAACAAGTTGGTATGAAAGGGATCGTCATAGTAAAATATCCTGTAGAAGATATTACGGCGGAGATATACTGCCAATTTTTACAATAATGGCAACATTTTTTGAATTCTCGAAACAGAGTCTTTAAATCTTATTCCAGACTTATTTTTGACTTTGTTAAGCTGGGTTTACACTATGTAACTTGTTTAATAAACTTATTACATGTAATCACTTATATGTAACATGTAACAAGTTATACGTAACATGTAACAAGTTATATGTTTAACAAATAGGTTATATAACTTTTTTATATAACTAAAGTTTAGAGAGACAAAAAGACATTTTTTGTACTGCACAGTAGTGATGTGGGCCGAAAATATTCCCAGTGGGAAGGAATTTATAAAATTTCCTTGGGCAGGAAATATTCCCAAAAGTGAGCATTTATAAAAATCGTTAGTTTTGAATGTTTTACAGCTTATTAACGGTCCAGGTACCTTAAAATGAAACTATTTCAGTAAAATTCCACATGTTTATCAAGGAACCGTCTAGGGAAGTATTACGTTTTCTATGATATAATTTTTCACTTATTGTCAGAACAATGTACCCTAAGTCATCTTCTTTTAAAAAATATCAATATCTTAGATTTTCTTTATAAACTTATATGTTATAAAGTGATACCTCACACTTATTTAAACAGGATTAGAGATAAGTAATTTAACATAATTGTTAATAGATTGTGTTGGTATTTTAAATAAAATGCCAGAAACCAACACCTTCAAACACAAATTTAAATATAATTAGTTTACAGCCTAATAATTAATCATAAATCAGTCCCACGGTCTAGGCTAATCCTACTGTAGTTTAGGGGGAAATTTAGATCTTTCATGAATTATGAGGGCTAAGAGCAACCTGCTACTTGGCAGATGTGGCTGCAGTCACTTCTGCCGCCATAAAACGTACATTCAGTACGTTTTCATGGATGCAATCTAAAAAGAGGAACAGCCTATCATCTGTGCGAGCAGATAAACTCACTTATCTTTCATACAACTGGAAACTTATGAATGCTCAACCTCAGAAGAAGAAAAAGAAGAGTAAATCTACTGGAGTTTCAAACCCAAAGTGCTGGTAATCCAGACGATCCAGATGAAGGGAAAGGACCAAGAAGAAAACTTAGATGATGATGAAGGCCATGATGACAGTGATGATATTGACATCCTTTCTGAACAAGAAGAAAAAGAGGATGATGAAGAAAATCTAATGGATTTCAATGGAAGTGATTAGGCCAACTTCTAAGATGAAGTTAAGGTCACACATTTAAAGAAAGCAGGTAGGCCTATTCCTAATAGTTGTTTGGGTTCGTACAGTTTATGATTATTACTGAAATTTGTGTCTATTTAATAGTCAATTCCTTCAATTAACTCTTTTGTTAATCTTCTGTATTGACTTTCAAGAACCAGGGCAAATTTTAATTAACTTCTTTTCATGATTAACTATGTGAAAATATTTTATAGTTAAATAATTAATTTTCATTTTATGTTCTTTCATTTATTATATATTAATCTTTGAACTTATGATAGTTTTTAGTATTATTTAACCTAATCATGATTAAATTTAAGTAACAAATAGGTATCTGAGTTATCTTGCTCGTAAATAATAAATTCCAGGGGATTTATGAAATTGTGGGAACATTTCCAGAAACATTCCCTGGAAGTATTTCCTCGAGATTAGGTTCCCGACAGATGGCGCTGTGAATTGAACTCAGGCGAAGCTCAGTTGGTAAGACCATAGCCACGGAAAGCCAAAGGTCCTGGGTTCAAGTGCCAGAGGAATTTTTCTCCCATAATATAATTACAATATTATCTCAACTATCTTCTGTAACATGTTACTAGATATTGATGAATTTTATTTTTCCGTTTGTTTGTATAAAGAAACTGTCCACCTAACCACAAATTGTCCAGTAAGTCTTGCATTTTCTTTCTGTTAAACGAAACTGGTGTTTCTTTTTGTATATTGACAGTGTTTGAAGGAAATAAATTTTGATCAGTTTTTACGGTAATAAGATAATAATGCGAACTTATAAAGCTGATCGATTTTCACCATCATTTGTGATTTCACAGATTTGCATTCCAGAAAGGGTTAGTTTGATCCGAATTACTTCAAGAGGCTAGTCCACAGCAATGCCTTTATTTGTATTAATAAAAATAAAAATATAAGCAATAATAATAATGATAATAATAATAATAATTTTAATAATGATGATAATAATAATAATAGTAATAATTATAATAATAATGATAATAATAACAACAAATGCAAGCTAGCTATATAGATCCATTCCAGACATTGCAACAGGAATGGTAATAATTTGTGGAATTTAACTGGAAGCAACATAGCACTCAATCTTCTTGCGGTCTTGTAGTGGCAGTGGTAAATCCCCAGCAGGAGGGCTTAACTCTGTACATGGTAGGATCCCCTTTCGATTTATATTTGCTAAAGAATTACAACTCTGTTCGGATCGCCGGGAGGATTGTCCTGTAATGTGAGCTAAGCGTAATTTTTTTACCACTTTATAGAGCAATATGTACAGGCTAATCCTAAACAATAGAACACCTAGAACAAGCCTGTTCAACTAGTGCCCGCGGGCCGCAATCGTCCCTTGAGATTTTTCATTGGGACCGATATAAATATTGCAGTATGAACTTGAAACTGCGTAACCAATACTGTAAAGGAAAACAACTGGCATATTTTTTAATTTTGTCAAGCAAGAGTTGTCAACTGAAATAGAAGATATGGAATTTTAAATTTTGTTAGAATATTAAGATGACTATTGTAGAAATTTATTCAAGGCTTCCTGATTTTGGAAAATAAATGACAGATTGTTTCTTCTTAATGATATCTCCAAGTGAACATCTAGGATTAGCTATTAACGTTTCAACTATGTGATTCTCAAGCTCATCCAAAACTTCAATACAGGACACAAAACAAAACAATTTTTCAGACTTCTGTCAGATCACAAGTTTCCCCAGCTGTGGGATTTTCATCTTTAGATCATATTTAGCCTATGTTCGGAAACACATAGACCTACTTGCGTGAAAATTTATTATCGAATGTGAAATCTATCACAAACAACTACTGGAGTTGCCTCAGGGACGGTTCTCTGCTGTACTTATTGAAATCAGGAACTATCTTGCAGGTCAACTGATCTTGCTTTCAAAAAAATACATAACTGTTATTTTCATTGAAATTGTGAATTGGTATGACAAAACTCTGTATATTATTGAAAACGAACGTGTTTAAAATAATACAAAACATTATCCACCAACGAAGCAGTCATAACTATAATAATTTCCATGTCTACTCTTTCTATGCGATAAGTTCATACGGCCCTCAAAAAGACTTGGCCCCCATTTCCCCTAAAGTTGGACAGGTCTGATCTAGAATCTAATATGAAATCTGTGTTTATTGTGAAATTGTTGTTGCGAGAAAAAATCGATACATGATCTACGGTGGTATAAAGGTAGAGTTAGTTTCGTGACCCAGATTTAGAGTTTAAGGTACATTATAGAACTGCAAGGCGAAATTAAGCCTCTGGACAAAAATTCCCGAACTTTCAACGTTGTAGTGATGTTACTTTTTTTTATCAAGGGTTGTCAAGTCGATTGGCTCAACTTCTTTCACTCTGCCGTCAACAGGGAATAAGCGTAACTAAATCTGTCTTCTGTAGTGACACTTCCTTTAAAGACCTGTGCTCAATGCGTGTAATAGAGAAGATTACTGGATTTGATTACCGATACAATAGTTATTCACATTTCGTTAAATCAAATGAAATCAACATAATCTTTCATTTTTCAAACGATTAGAAAATATAATACACCTACATTATTCCTCCAACATTTTGTTAAGTTCACGCATTTCGTTAACATAATGAATGTATTTTCTTATACATTCAATAAGAAGTAGGAAGTTTATATTGAACTTCCACGTTATAATAAATTGTGCTACTTTATTTTAGTCTGCATTTTATTTTACTTATTTAGTAATGTATATACGTCATATTATGACATATCAGTCCATAATGTATAAAAGTATATAATGTACATAAGTTTGCAAAATTTTACATGATATTCCTGGTTAATAATTCAATGTAGGCCTATCGGTTTAGGCACATTATAGGTCGTCTGTTTCAACAAAGATAGAATTACTTAAGTGAGTAAGTTAAGGATATCCATTTCTCATCATTATTATATCAAATTGTACAAACGTTTCCAATATTAGTTTATAACAGTAATAGTAGGCCTAATAAGTATTATTATTATTATTATTATTATTGTGGCTTAATATGTCTATCGCATTCGCTTACTCTTTGCCACATTGTGTACATTTATCGAGTGCCAGAATGGTACTTTATGAGATTTTAATATTTAATGTAGCCTATTTCGTAAATTAGATAGGCCTACATAAAAATGTACCTAGGTATAAAAAAAGTAATTTCAATTTGTACATACTTTAAAGTGTGTCTCCTACAGCATTCATTTGTAAAATGCACAAACAAACTACAAGATCGATAACAATAATTTGAACATAAATTTTTCATTCTATCAAATTGAAAATATTACGAAAACTTAATAGTATTCCCGTGAGACGGTATCAGCAATATTTCAATAACAATAATAATGAGAATCTTAAAACACTTAAGTCCAAAGAAGTATTCTGGTATTCTTTTTAATGCATTTGAATACATTCGTAGATTAGTCTATACATAAAATATATTTTTAGCTTTAAGTTGTAAGAAACAATTTTCAAGCACATTAGCAAACGATAACTGTGTTTTTTCACTGTATTACAGTATTTTTTTATAGACAGCAAATTAAGATCAGTTCTTTAATTTATTTCATTGTTGTAGGTAAACTCAGGATAGGAGTTTAAAAGCTAAAGCAAATAGATTGGTATGATTTAATTATCACGTTATATTTTTCGAAATATGGTAATCTCAAAGTTGTAATGAATTTCAATATACAAATCTGAAGCTAGGATTCATTAAATTTCAGAAGGGCCAATGGTTCAGTGGGCAAAGTATCTCGATCATGTCCTGGGGGTTACAAGTTTAATGTCGATCAGTCCTGATTAAATTATTGCAAAATCCCTCTTTTACATCCCAAGAGGCCCGTAACTTAAATCTTGGACAACTCTAGCGCTAATTTTCGTGCTAACAGACCCCTCCTTCACCTTATCCTTTGTCAAGTGTAGCAAACCAGGATTCTCCAGTGGTTCAACTTCGACATGAAACTAAATGTTCCAGTTACGGAAGTAACAGCTTAAATAACGTTACCACCTAATAGTGGGATGTATTCTCCCCTCAAGGGACTATGGAGCCTCTACCTGCCATTACAAACATTCATACTGTCCGTCACTATGTGGACTCCACGCCTGACTCCCATTTAGGAGGGTTCGATTCCCGGCAGAGTGGGAAATATAATCTGAACTCGAGGACTGAAATTAGGAGATATGATGGTGTGTATTAGTGTAGTTATAAAATCATTTTTATTAT
Organism: Ectobius pallidus; assembly: GCA_964059195.1. Taxonomy (NCBI): domain Eukaryota; kingdom Metazoa; phylum Arthropoda; class Insecta; order Blattodea; family Ectobiidae; genus Ectobius; species Ectobius pallidus. Next base: position 1,987,504 of record CAXKWD010000010.1, read on the forward strand.
TTAATTCTAATACTGTATATCTCGAAACTTATATATTTTCATACTAATCAAGGTATAAATATTCAAAAAAATAATTCGTTGGAGATTTGTTCGAGTTAAAGGTCTAAGTCTGAAATAAGACAAAAATACCACAAAATGTTTACCTTTAACGCTCAAAGTGTACCGGTAATTTTTATATTTTTAATAGCGCCTAAGTACTTCATTAATGTCTAGTGACAGTAGAATTATATTAAAATGCCATGCACTATATTTTGAGTTCGCACGAAAGACCTGAAATTTTAGGAAAAATTGGGATTCTTACCGTTTACAAACATATGTTATTGTGAGTGATTTTATACTTTCGTTTTCGAAAAGGGTGCATCAATTTGCAGCACTTCATCCAATTCATAGTGCATACTAAGAAATAGGCCACACTTATTATCAACTATCCACCTAAGAGCAGAACCCAAATGTTTAACAGCAACGAGTTGCCATTAGGCATAGGCCTAACAATCATTCATGGAAAAGTCATTGTAAACCACAAGATCTCGTTAAATCAGTAGCCTTTCTACCTATAATAAGAGGGAGAAATATTTGTCAATAAATAATATATTTCTTTAGTGACCGGATTTCATACTGTTAGTATTACTGTAAGAATCTCGACCCCTAAGATCACTGCCGTAATGTGTACAGTCAGACCTGTTTCTCATCGAACTTCCTATGAAATGCCTATTTGTGAAATCTCTGACCATTCGTCTGAGTACATAATTGAGGATCCTCTGCATCACGGAGCTATGCCACTTCAACCATGTTTGGAGAAAAATTGACTTTTACAAATTGTATCATATCAGGATTAAATATTTTACACTACATGTTATTAAGTGTCAGTATGGTACTTTATGAGATTGTGTGTGGGGGCGAAAAATGTCTTTATCGGATTTTCATGAAACTTGGTATACGCATTTATAATGTCCATGGGAAGAACCCTATTGTTAATGAACCAAATTGGTTCACCGGTACCGGCGTCAAACCCAATTTAGTGTTTTTATTTAAAAGCGCCATAACTCAAATACGCTTTATCGGATTTTCATGAAACTTGGTATACACATTTATAATGTCCATGGAAAGACGTCTGTTGATATTGGATCAAATCGGTTGGCCGGTACCGGAATAATGCCCAATTAAGTGCATTTTTATGGTATCATATAACAAAAACTTGGTATACGCATTTATAACGTCCATGGAAAGAAGCCTGTTAATTTTGGATCTAATCGGTTGAACGGTACCAGAGTAATGACTAATTAAAGGTCACATGTTTTTTTAATTTTTGTCTACCGGTATAATTTGACAGTTAACACTATTCCTTCACTTATGCTTATCAAACGATACCGTCAAACTAACTGAGTTGGCAAAATAGTAACGCCTTGGACTCGTATTCTGGAGGTCCCCGGATCAAATCCCGGAGCTGGCCGATTTGACATGGGTTTTTTTTAATTTTATTTTTAATTTTTTTGTGAGTGCGCGATTGTCAAGGTATCACAAATCTGTAGTTCTGCTGACGCTGGTCGATTTTAATCTGTTTAGAAAACTAATTTTCTGCATATCATAATTACAATTATAATTGATTCATCAAAAACATTCTGTCACTTTTATTATATCAGTTTACCTGATGTTATTATGTTACTCATGGTATCCATTTTTATTGTTAACAAATGCTTTAAAAGTGTGAATTTGAAATCAACTCTTAAATGCGAGACTCGATTTCCACTCGTGCAAGACAATAGTTTCAATATTGTTAGGCTCATATTTTATGATTTATTGAATCTTATTCTGTAATTTTTATGAAATTTAAATTTTCTTCCAGTTTCTTTTCCAATATGTAATTACAAATTCAAGAGAAGCTAGGATACGTAGGCTAATCAATTTAAGGGTTTGCCGTTATAATCTCAAATACAGTGTAATAATAATTAATAACATTAAGATAAACTGATAATTTGATAGTCTGTCAGTTGATTCCATTGTTTTCCATAGTTCAGTTTTCATTGAGGAGCATATTTTCGTTTACAGATAAATCTACGAAGGTTTTGACGTTCGTGAATCCGGTATGGTTATGTAAAACAAATGAAAATATGGTAAATTTTGCGATGAACACTCAGCTGAAAATGTTCTAGATTCTCCAGATTATTATTATTGATAGTGAAAGCGGTATATTCCTCTTAAACTCTAAAGAAGAATTATTAAGAATCAGAAAATTAACTTCTAGCTAGTTGAACATATCCATATTATAAACATTTTATTATCTTCACTTATTTTCTTGCAACCTTTAATATTTGTTATTATTGTTACTTAGGCCTATCTGAAAAGGATGCCTGGAGAAGAAACAATCCATGGTGACCATAAACTTAAATCACGGTAAATATGACGGAAAGTACTAGGAGATGCAAAGAGTAGTTGTGATGAAAGCACACAGAGATAAAGTAGTAGTGATGAAATATAACTTAGTAGATTTACGACAATGCCGATAACAAGAAATCCTTATTTCAGATGCTTATATTATCGATGAATATTGATTTCATGGAATGTTCAGGTTTTATTATTGATATGTTTCTAGTTACCGTTTGAAACTACTAGGCCTACCAGTACTCCAATGCAAAAGAAATATATTAATAAATTTAGACCTAAAGATAATTTAATGATTTTAAACGTATATTGTGTTATCATAATGACGATTACACATTTTGTTCATTCTTGCTTCATTCGATTGACGAACCGGCCGACATATTTTAGCCATGAACATCCACCATTAGTAGATGGTATGATTATGTTTAGCATGTGAGTACTTGCTATTGTGTTTAGGTCTAATATAACCTAAAGTTTATTTCAGTGATAATAGCAGCTTTCTATCCTCAAGAAAATTCACTCACCGCATAGACATGTTTAACATTTTACCCATAGCAGCTTGCATAGCTGCAAAAATTAATTTTAGAAACTCCTAAAGCATCTGTAAAACTGAAAGTAGATGTGTATGCCAAACGACGTTTTAATACTTTATTCCCTTGGTTTATGAATTTTAAATATGACCTACATATACGACTTCCTTGCCGCGGAATGTTTTTCCACCGTAGTTTATGTTGCACTTGCCTTGTGCATTATACAATCCCACACTTTCTTCACCCGTTTCCTTTTAACTGAACTCTCATCACGTATGCTAAACAGTGCTGTTTGCATTCCACGTGCAATTTTTGCCCACTTTACGATCTTTTTTTATGTTCTTATCCTCTTGCATTAGTCCGATGTTGTTGAGTTAGTAACGCCAATGCTCACGTTTAAACCGCATCCATTGTAAAAGAAACACATGCATAGACGCGTACACCAGACCGCTATCTTAATGACCAGAATTAGTTTACCTAAAACATACACTGTTATTTCAAATAATATTATTGTAACGATTCTTTCTTGCATGAAGAATCCTAAGCATTTAAAAATACAGGGGTGTATTTCTAAGCAATGAGGCTTCTTCGATTTTCAAAGATGTTATGTCTAGTTAACAAATGCATTAGGAATGCCTTCCTCGAACCCATTTTAAACCGTTGAAAAGGTATCAGCCAACTTATATATTAATCAGAGCAGTATTTTTTATGCACAGGAAGTGAAAATTATTTTTACTGGAACTCTGGAGCATGAAATTATTTTTTGGTCCGAATGTAGCACTGTGCTAAACTTTTTAAAATCATGTTTTCCTATCCACTTACTGCATTTAGTGTTGGTTTATTTATCTTTATTACAAAAAAAAACATACACTGTTTTGCAAGATGCCCTATACAGATTACGATTGTATGAGGTTTTAAAGAAACCATAAAATCCGCAGTAATTTCTAATGCTTGTTCGTCTTTTGGTGTTTTTTCTTTTTTACTACATTTCGTGTCTACCATTTCCTGCAGCCCAGCACTCTCTCCCAGTGGGGTGTAGTTGCTTTCTCTACTAACACCAGTCGCTATGTCTTGACAAAGCCACACGCCTCTTCTCTGACACTCCTAATTTATCTCTATTAAGAATTGCAGCCAACACATAAACCTCCTTCAGATTCAATTCTGCTTACAATGTCAAGTTCAAGATAAAACGAATTGTTGTTGAAACACACTTTGCAAATAAATAATTCATTAGAAATAGGCTAAATAGTGAGTTGATACAGTATCAATTTAAGAAGGAACTTGTGTGCCATGTTTTTTTTTCTCTAAAATAAGACTTTTTAATATATTTAAACAACAATAGCATTTCCACCTCAATTCTGTATTTTGTTTGTCAATGTCTTCGTGTCATTTAAGCCTTATCATAAATATATTAAATATAATAAAACGCCCTCAGCTCGAAAGTACTGAAATCGTCTTCTTCTCATTCTATAAATTCATTAAAATTTTATTTTTCCCCGAATAAGACCTTGGACTTCCCACTCTTCTTCAGAATCTTTTTGTGTAGCCTGGTATGTAGATGATCTAAATCTTCAAGATATTTTGGTAAAATTTATAGGCGTTTCACAGTTTTCATATAAAAAAGGCCTACTTCTACAATACCAGGATTGCTAAAGGATAGGCCTATGGCTTTATTTCATCTTCTGAACAAATAAGGACTTACGGCTACATTTCTGCTGTCCATTGAAATTACAAGGTGTAATGCCAACTGCAAGTTCAGTTCCCCTTAGAATTAATCGGAATAATTGCATATCACACACATAAAACACATATTTTTATTATTGTTATACTTAACTACTCACATCTGAACGTGTCTCACAATTTAATTCAACTTTGGCTAACGATTTACTTTTTATTATTGTTCCGTCCAGCATTCGTGTCTGGCCGGATTTGAGGCATTAGCTGGTTTCGCGAGGTCATTCGCCGTGTTGCTATGGCAACAGGCTTGTGACTTCGTTTGTTTTATTTTCTTGTTGTGTCTTCAATATAATTTTAAATATGTTTACTTATCTGTTTGTTCTTTCTCCCATCAATTCGCATCAGAAATAACATTTGACTGTCGCATCTTTCATTTTTTGGATAGTCGTGTTATAATCTCCAACCCAAAATTTCAGTCTGATTATTTTTTAGTATATTTTATTCATAATTTTGTGTTTTTAAAGAAACAATTCAGTTTTAAAGTAATGCTATTAATTCTCTTATTTATGTTTTAGTATTTTAATGTAACTTAATTGATTTATTTCCAAGATTAATTATTTATTGTTTTTCTTGGCCAATGGGATTCTTGCTTTACGTCACATGTCGTGACGTCTGTCATTCTTGCTATTCATTCTTATTCTCTCGTTCGAAGCTTTCGCCAGGCTAGTTTTCAGTTCAGAATTCTGAATCTAGTTATTATTGTCGAGCTGGGAATTTGAAGTTTCCCAGCCCTAGTTATTGCAGAGACGCAATTTAATACGTTCTTCAAAGTAATTTATTTGTGATTTAATTACAAATGTGTGAAGCCAAGTTTTTTACTTCCCTGATCAAACCGTATGGACTTGAATGCGTAACTCATTAAGTAAAAGGATTTACTGTAAGTACTGCTGTGAAGTGAATATTTCAGAGTGCTTAATTTTAGTTGCAGTGTCGAAGCAACATTTAAAGGTTCTTATTCTCGGTCGAAGCAGCAAGTCGACCTTAAAATAATTTGCTGAAAGTGTGCATTCACTTCAAGAATAGTGAAATTCTTTCTCAGTCGTCCGAGCAAGCGCGACTATAAAAATTGCTCTGCTCTGGTCCTCCGAGCTATTCATCAGTCTTATAAGGCAAGCATGCCTTATTTTCCAGAAGGAGCTTACTAAGTCGTCTCCCCTTGACTTCATCAACATTTCATCTTCTTCGGCACCGCTAGGAAGAGGAATTTATTTGTAAAGCAAGATACAAAATTCCATCTTGTATTTTAAAGGGTCTGCTTATCATTTTGTCCATTGTGCTCTTTGTATCTTTCAAGGGGCTCAATAAATATATATTTTAAATTTGACTTAGTGTAGCATCCTTCAAACCGGAGAGGTTTCCCCGTGTCCCTATTTCGCCTGCGAGCTACCTTGGGAGTGGGAACAATTATAAAACAGAAATTTCTCCACATTTAAAGATAAATCGTCATTGTATGTTGTTTATAACCTCCTATATGATACACTTTTATTAATTTTTAATAGTTCTATCAATTAATATTTGTCTCCACACCTCAGTTTCCTTACATACTAAAATGATGTGCCTACCGTTTTCAGCTTCATTGCATAGTGGGTACATTTCTCTAGCTGCCATATCTCTTAAAGTATTTTAACTTCCAAACACAAGGCCAAGCTTGTTCTCTCATTCTTATTGCATGGGAATAAGTTAATTTCTATACCCCGCTCAGTTTTCATACCTATATAACACTTTAAGGATTTGAATATACTTCTGTTTCGCTATGTTAATACACATTTTTCTTATTAGTTTACATACAATATCTACGTTCCGTGAACCCATTCAATGCCAAATCCAATTTTACTAATTTTCCTCCAGACTTTTCTACCAATTGTTTGTAAAATTTGTAATTCGTAAAAATATTAAACAGTCTTTTTCGAAACTATCATCTGAGTTTACCAAAATAAGATGAATATTTTTTTTAGGAAGGTGCCCACACTGATTTTCTATAACTAGATTCAATAGCGCTGCAATATTGACTGAATTGTTTGGCACACTCAGCACTTTAAAAAAATATATCTAGCCTTAATGTTTTCATATTTCCCAAGCCTCTATTTCAACATATTCCTAATTTGACAATTCCTCTGTAAATCTTATTTAGATTAAATATTTTTTATATTATTTGCTAATTTCGATAGTAGGCCTAATCTATTGTAGATAACGCTTCAAAATGTTTATTTTTGCTGAAGGGCAGAACAGCGTAGGTAATACAGAAAACGATAAATCATTACACAAGATGAAAAATGTTGGCTATTTACATACCAAAAAAAACCATGCCACCTTTAATTTTCTTTAAGATGTTCGTCATTGGTTGTTTTGAGAAAATAATTTTAGGTGCACTGCAATATTCATTTATCCATTCAGTAATTTCGTGACATATAACAGAATAACAATATAACAATGAATACTTAGTAATATGAAAAGTCTGCAAACATATGTTTTTCTTCTAAACCTTTCATTGGTTTCATGACCATCCACGTGTGGCTAATAATTCACTGGACAACAAAACTGACCTTCAAAAAAAAATTTTACACAAAACATATCATTTCTTATGTATTTTGATGTGCTGAGTTCAAATATGGCCTTTGTTTTTGTCTAGCACCCTCAGTGTTTTAGTAAATCGTATACTTACACTTCTAGTCGTTTATAAATAAATCGTAAAGTCATATCAAAGACTAACTGGTAATATTTTTTTACACAAAACATATCATTTCTTATGTATTTTGATGTGCTGAGTTCAAATATGGCCTTAGTTTTTGTCTAGCACCCTCAGTTGTTTTGTAAATCATATACTTGCACTTCTTGTCGTTTATAAATAAATCGTAAAGTCACCGTAATATCAAAGACTAACTGGTAATATTTTTTACACAAAACATATCATTTCTTATGTATTTTGCTGTGCTGAGTTCAAATATGGCCTTTGTTTTTGTCTAGCACCCTCAGTTTTTTAGTAAATCGTGTACTTACACGTCTAGTCGTTTATAAACGTAAAGTCACCGTAATATCAAAGACTAACTGGTAATATTCGTATGTAGAAGAATCCTTCATAATAAAATTATATTTAATTTTGTAAAAGTAACCAATTAACATACCTGAAAACATTGCCAGCTCGTTTTCAAGTCCATCCTCTACTGCTGTCAGTTGAATTTCTGCCGTTTGCTGCTTCTTCTGTACTTTCCTGTGGTTTCTCTTTTGAGGCTCCAGCAGTAATCTGCAAGCATATTGGGTTTCCATCTTCCTTGATACCTTTTCTCCATTTCGGAAATATCTTGGTGGAATCTTTCTCCATGTTCATCACTAACTTGTCCTAGATTTGCAGGGGAAAAGTCCAAATGGGAATGCAGGAAGTGAATTTTGAGAGACATGTTGCAACCTAGATTTCTATAGGCTCCTAGTAATTTCTCAAATAATTGTTCGTAATTTTGTGCTCCAGTATTACCTAAGAACTGTTCGCAAATGGTCTTGAATGATATCCATGCTTCAAGTTCCACATGATTCAGTTTACTTTCAAACAGCTGATCTTCCATTAGTTCTCAAATCTGAGGCCCAACAAAAATGCCTTCCTTCAACTTAGAAGCACTGATTCTTGGAAATGTTTCTTCTAGGTATTTGAAACCTGTTCCAGATTTGTCTAATGCCTTGACAAAATTCTTCATTAGGCCTAATTTTATATGTAGTGGAGGCAATAACATTTTTGATCTATCAACCAATGGTTCAGCTGAGATATTCTTTTCTCCAGGGACAAAATTCTTCCGGGGAGGCCATATTTTAGTGTCGTAATGTTTGGATTTATCACGGCTATCCCATTCGCACAAAAAGCAGCAATATTTCGTGTATCCGCTTTGCGATCCTAACAGTATTCCAATCATTTTGAAATCGCCACAGATGGACCAGTTGTACTTGTCATACTGCACTTTTTGTAATATTAGCTGCATATTTTTGTAACTTTCTTTCATTTGAACTGCATGACCAATTATCATAACACCACGGTTCTTACTAACTAAAGCAGTAAAATAATAATAAATAAATGTTATAATCGCTATTAGGTCTTGTTTACTATGTCAATCACTTTAACAGAAATGTAAGCATTTACAGCCAGTGCTAATTCAGAAAACAGGCTTTCTTTTTTTAAACTGAGGGTGCCAGAGAAAAACTGTTTGCATAATTGAATTCAGCACTAAAATCCACATAATAAACGCCCAATTTCATGCAAAAAATTTTTTGGCTGTTGTCCAGTGTAATGGGTATTGTCTCCCCTACTATCATTCTCCGATTCAACCCTATGGTATGATTCTGGGTTATAGACCAGCCAATCCTGTTCCATTCTTCACTGAGAGCATTTCTGAGCTGATATAGGTTGCTGTCAGGGGGCAGATGATTTCAAAGCCGATTTAATTAATTTTAAATAAGGTTCACGTTGCGTCATGCCATCCAATTCAATCCAACGTCCAATGTTCCAGATCTTGAAAAACCTTGAAATCCGGAACCAACATTTTTTAATTGTCATATTCATGTTCAGGAGAGTCGAACTATATTAAAACATGTACGTTACGTCCAACCAAATTTTATTACCGGTACCATATAATTTATATTTATTATTTGGTTATTACTATTGGGCAGAAAATTGTTTTAGAGTAATCCAACATTGGAATTTTCTCGAAATCCTGAACGAACAATTTTTCAAATGTCATATTCGTATTCAGTGACGTCATAAGAAAATTCATAAGAAAATTCTACATTCGTCTCTGTAACACACAAAAAGTATACATTTGTTGTACACTGTAATTGACATTCCACTGCAGTTGAGATCAGAAGAGGCCTCCAAGAAATAGAACAGCTTAACGTAAGCGAGAAAATATAAGAAGACAATAGGAAAATCTGGTTTGAAATTCACGAGACAGCTAAAGATTCACAATTTCTCTAACGACATCAAGTTGAACGGTTACGTCTCCAAGGTGGATCAGTAATGGTGCGCTTGGCATTTCATAATGAAGCTCGCATGTAAGCCTAACTCCTTTTCTCGATGGAGAATCTTTGACTGCTCCAAGCTATATCGACGAAATTCTTATTTAGCTTGTGGTACCATATGCCCCATATATAAGGAGAACTTCCTACCAGTTCGTGAAAATGCCGTCATCTCTCTGCAAGGATTGTCAATGCGTTCCTTCAGGACGTAAATTTGGAATTTTCTCAAAATCGGAAACGAACAATTTTGTTTCTGTTATGTTCGTGTTCAGGAGGGTCAAATTATGTGGAAAACATGTATTTCATGTCCAACCAAATTTGATTGCCATATAAATTTATATTTCTCATTTGGTTATTAATATTACACAGAAAATTGTTTTATTATTATGTAAAACTGGAAATTTCTCAAAATCTGGAAGAATAAAATTTTTATTATTGTCATTTTCGTGTTCAGGAGGGTCAAATTATATGAAAAACCTTTAGGCCTATCTTATGTCCTACCAAATTATTATTGCCATATAATTTATATTTCTTATATTGTTACTACTATTACATAAACAAGTTTTAATATTAATGTAAAATTAGAGTTTTCTCGAAATCGGAAAAAAGCAAAACATTTTCATGGCCAGTTTCGAAATCAACTATATCAAATAACCAGAGTTGTGGGTTTTAGTATCTCAGATCAAAATGAATGTTGGACAGTGTTATCAATCGAGTAGCTCACAAAACATTATTCTTGCAAACACTACAATTTCACATTACTGTACTTGAGATAATTACTTTTGTCATAGTATTGATTGTAAACTATAAGGATAACTAAAATTATAAGTCTTTAACAGCAGACTTCTAAGAACATATCTTTTTAAACAAGAAAACTTGTAATCATTTTATTGGTCTTCAACAGTCAGTCAATAGAGAGAGAGAGAGGGAGAGAGAGAGGGAGAGAGAGAGGGGGAGAGAGAGGGAGAGAGAGTGAGAGAGTGAGTGGGAGTGGGTGAGCTAGTGAGTGAGAAAAAGGATATAAAGAGAAAGAGGAAGAAATAAATAGGCCTAAAGAAGAAAATACAGAGAGAAGGAAATATATGAAGAAAAAGAGAAGAAACAAGGCAAAAGAAAGAAAGAAGGATAAGAAGAAGGAAAGACATATACAAAGAAAGAAAAGAAAAGGAATGAAAGAAATAAAAAGAGAAAGAAAGAATAAATTAATTTATTATTAAGTAGGTAAGTAGTTAAAGAAAGTATAAAAGGAAGAAGATAGGAAGGAAAGAATGACTATAAAGGAAAGAGGGAAACAAACAAATATGAAGGGAAGGAAGGAAAGGAGTTTTCTCGTTTTGAGTGAATGCGGATCGTTGTATTTGTATGTACAAGCTAGAATGAAGTGCGAAGAAGAGCACAGAATTTCTGTTGTAGTAATTGAACCGTGGAAGAATTTCGGTGAAACTTTACGCTACTGGAAATCTGAAGGTTCAGAATGGACGCAACATCTGTTCTTTCAGTTCAGTGAAATATTGCCCCAGGACGCCATGTAATGTTTTATTCTTCTGTAAATGTACGAAGTCCTAGCACGTCCACCATGAGGAAACGCAACCCAGTCATGTAAAACGCTCATCCGTAAATTCTAGATGTAAGCGCTTTCAACTACCCTTTTATTTATGAAATGCTTTAAAATGTTCTAATGGATTTACACAGTGAAACGACTCATAAAATATTCGAAGACTTCAGAATGTACGAACCTTCAATAATTTCTTATGTATTCCCATACCGTAGTCAGAGAAATATCTGTATTTAAGGGAAGTGAATTTCTGTTCTATGCATACATGAAACTAGTTGTTTCTTTCTTACTTGTCGCCTTATGAACACATGACCCGCCAAATAAAGTTCAAATGTGTTATTATTTAAATATAATTTATAATTCTCGGACTTCATTTATTACAGATAAATCGTGATCATTATTGTACGCCTCTTTTAGACCTTTGCTAACAATTTTTCTCCAAATAGCCTAGATTGCGCAAAGTGGAAGAGAAATCCCTTTACAACGGCTTTTGCAAAAGCAGTGTTCATTGTGTCTATTTCAAAATCTCTTAAGGTAATTTGTTGCTCAAAATTTTATCAAATATCAGTGCATAACCATTTTAATTTGTTGAGTATGACTGATTGAGTTTCTTGTGTTTTATGTGTACAAATGTGTTTTATGTGTTCATTGTGCTCCCATTAAGAGTATGCATTTATACATTTGTTAGAACATTAGACTTTTGTGCCGTAGACCTTGTTGGACGTACCACATCTTTAGAAGTGCATATAATAAGTTAAGCCTTTTCTTTTTTTGTAATTTTGCCTTTGCGAATTAGACGTTTCTGCTTTAGACCTACTGACCTGGAAGCAATGGAAAGTATAATCGAGACACTCAGAATACAAGTGATGTAAGTCCATAGAAACTGGTTCTGAATTTGGCCTCTAGATCTATCTCCATAAACCTATGTTTGTACATGAATATTAATCTAATCTAATGGGAGTCAAAGAGTTGCAACTTGAACTTATTGCATTCGTTCTTTAAAAACAGCTTAGGCTGATGGAACAGTTAAACCCTCATTTCTACTAATCAAGGTGCTGTATTCATTCTTAAATACCAATTAAAATGTACCTTTTAAGTAAAGGATATAATATCGAGTTAGATCTAGCATGTACACTATAGGTACTGAATTATAATACAATAATTGTAATTAAAAGAAATACACTTCATCAAGGGCTGAAGACGAAGGAAAGGTTCCCATGACACTAGTGGCATTTCCCCTTTGTATGGCAATGCTAATACGTTGCCTCAAATATTCGCCACCCCTAGGATCCCCTGTTGCAACAGCAAGTCTTCTGCTATCTCTGAAGTTAACTTCTTGGCTACTGCACTCCATGTACCAAGTGTCTCAACAGCGAAAACAACAAAATGGTACTGGTCAACTATGTGACAGTACTTTTTCAATTTCAGAGATACAGCAGAAATCGCAGCAGAGCCTGGATTTTTGCAGGTGCCCGGTAAATGTGATGAAGCTAATGTATCGACACAGGTAGCATCCCATAAAAGTGATTTACCCCTGACCCAAGGAATCAAGGTCAATCCGTCGGGTCTCTTGCCATCTGATCGACTAAGGCCAACTGGTTCCAAGATAGTCGGGACACCAGCAGAGACTAAGGCTCTTTTAATTAGATCATTGATCGTGGAATGCTTGGAAAATCTTCCTGTGTTCTTCGGACAGCTTAACCCATGATGGCCGTAAGGGTCAACTCTGGCACCGCACTGGCATAGGTGTGGATGACATAATTTACTACCAAGCCGCAAGCCTACAGCGATCCTGAAAGGCACATCATCTATTAGATGAAGGTAAAGCTCTCAGCCAGGAGCCAGCTTCGTTTTCACAAATGACAAGAAAACGTGCTTGGTCAAGATCCGAAGGAGAAGAAGAAACGAGAAGTCCGTGTATACGCATGGTGTTTATATGATCCCACTCTTTCTGTACCTCAGGATGAGCTGGAAAATCCTGTTCAGGGTTTAAAAGTCCCCAACTTGCAAGAGCCTCCGACAAATTGCAGATCTCAACTTCATCACCGTGATTTAAAAGAACAGATTGGAGAAAATCAGAAACGCCATGAGCCGAAGCCAAGAAAGCAGGAAGACAAATATCGTTAATCTTGCGCACACCAACTCCACCAAACCCAATAGGTAAACTCGCTAGTAACCTGTTTTTGCCATCAAGAGTCAGATTAAGTATGGATTATAAGCAATTTTTCACAGTTTCATCAGCTTCTTCGATAATAGATGGATATAACCACAAAGGGGTGGTGCGAAGAAATTATGTCAATTTGGGAACAAAGAAAGAACTTTTTAGGAGGAAGTACGCCGTGTGAGAATGAACTGAAAGCAAGCTATCAAACATTTTCTTCATCAAATCCAAGTTCTGTCTTGCAGTATGTTCCATAGCGTCAAGCATGATGGGAGAACCGAGTAGGTTTAACTCAGAACTAGATATTATTTTAATTCCTGGTATAATTTTCTGAAAAGCAGAAACAACGTCATCATCTCTGGCAGAGCAGAAGTATAGCTCACATTTATTAGGGTTGATTTCCAATCCAATGGTCCCACATTCATCAATGATCTTCTGAAGATCTTCAAGTACAATATTAGGTTCATCTCCTAGAGTTCCATCGTCTAAATAGAAAAAATTTAACTTACTCTGTAAGTGTGAAATTGTGGGATGAATTGCAAGACTAAAAACCATAGGGCCCGTGGGATCACCTTGTTGTGCTCCTCTCTGAGATGGAATCCACAAAGGTTCGATTGAGCTTAGCGCTGGCCACTCCACTACCTCAACGTCTTCAGAGAGCCATAGAATGTGTTCTGGCATTATCCAGAACGTTCTCATCTTACTGAACAGCATTCAGTCGCTGGGAAATAATCACAAGATACGATTGTTTTATGTAATACCGACATCAAGAGTGGGAGCAGTGAGGAGAACGCACCTATAATAACTAGAAGCCGCACGAAATTACAAAGTTTTAAGCGGTAAAACGTAGCTAGGGAGGCCATAATTAGTAATGAAGTCAGTGTCAGTGGTTGTTAAAAATAGGAAAGATAAATTAAGAGTGATCAGGAAGAGAATTTAATAATCAAGAGTAGGTATAAGCTTAATAAAATTTAGTAAATTATAAAGAATTTTAAGAGGAGTTGTGACTTCATAATATTCAATTATAATGATATCCAATCACTCATCTCCATCGTACATGTTAGCGAGTTACTCTCATTTAACAACTTCGCAATTCCTGTACATACACTACTTGTATTCTGACCCACCTCAATTACAGTTCATAGTTCTCGACAGTAGGCCCTATTTAATACACGATTACTTCACGGTGCACCCAATACAACAGAAATTATCCTCTTATTCGTACATCTTCCTGGCTTCTAATGTACTACATAGAAAATAAATAATATTGCATAAGAATATTAACGCCCTATTTCTCTTTCTATTTCTCACTCTCTCTCATTTTTCTGTTTGTTTGAAGCCAAATTCAGTCCAAACATTAGCTATATTGCCTTAGGATCTGCTGGAAGATATACAAGAAGTTAACAATGCTGTCATAGGCAATGAGACTTTAGAGTAGACTCTCAGTTGGATTAACAAGTGATTCATGAGATGTGGAGAGATAAAGTTCTGGAGGAAGCGATGGAACAAAACAGATATAATCTATGTAACGTTTTTAATTCAGTCAATACTATGATTTGTTATTTATATACAAATTACATGGAACTGAGACCGCCTTCGTGGTCAAGTGGTTAACATTGCTGACTACGGATCCACAGGTCTGGGTTCAATCCTTGGGTTTTCTGAGATAGGAAGGTCTGATACGGGGTGCACCCAGCCTCGTGACACAAACTGAGGAGCTACTCAACAAAAAGGAGTATCGACTCAGTTCAGTAGGCCATTAATAACGGTCAGAAGAGTCGGCATGCTGATCACACGCCCCCAACGTATATGACACAACGGTCGGATGACAGGCCTAGTTCCTCAAGGGATGGAGTTTAGTTGTTATTTGTAATTGTTAATTGTAGATGTAATTATCTAAAAATTCATAGCCAATCTCGGTTCTGAAAGTTCAACTTCTGTACATTTCGTATTTAAATAAGTAAAAATTCATAGCCAATCTCGCTTCTGAAAGTTCAACTTCTGTACATTTCGTATTTGAATAAGTTACTGTATATTCTTAGAAACTACAAAAAGCAACAATAAGCAGGAAAAGCATAGGTCTACTGTCAAACTATGACTTCATCTTCGGAAAAAACCGGTCATATCATATCATCATAGGGATCACCACAACATCATGCATCATATTTCTGAAAATATAGAAATTACCCATGACCTAAGTGAACATTGTTTTCAGCGAATGTCACTACATTTTTGCTAAGTCTTTGATAAGAACGAGTGCATTGGAGAGGGCAAAGAAAGTGGACAGAAATACTGTATGCATCAATGCTTAGGCCTATCTATCACACTGTTACCTTTGATGATTAAGTACAAGCCTTCTGTTACCAAGATTGTGGATTCAAACTCGACTAAAGTCGATGGTTTTAAAAGTGCTTAGGTGACAAGATCGCAAGTTGCTAAAGAAAACTAACATCCTGCTATATAACGCCGTATC
The DNA here is from genome assembly GCA_964059195.1 of Ectobius pallidus. Taxonomy (NCBI): domain Eukaryota; kingdom Metazoa; phylum Arthropoda; class Insecta; order Blattodea; family Ectobiidae; genus Ectobius; species Ectobius pallidus. The sequence goes on from CAXKWD010000010.1 coordinate 2,003,334, forward strand.
TCTGCTAGTAGTCCATGACAGAGCTAATTGAAATAATAGTTATTAAACTTATACATACATTAATTATTATCGATATTGCAATTTTTATTGTGTAGTTAATATCGATTTACATTATTTTAGCTTTTTGTCACATACATTTGAAAATGCCTACCTAATTTAGCGTTGCTCGATAAGACAAACAAAGCAACTAACATATAGTCAATCCTCCTTTTAATGCCTCTCTTTACAGTGCCACCCTCGCACTGCGCCAATAATTGCAAGCGAATGGATCTTCTCCCATATAAAATACTTAGGTGCCTTGTTACTGTGCCGATTCAATTAGTGCCAATGAATATGTGACAATATTTTTACAAAATATAGCTTACGGTGATTTTTAACAGTTGCAAAATTATTTTAAAACTTGCGTGAATGTTAGGAAGATTATTTTAAAAACATACTTCACTTTATTTCCAAGAAGTGATTGTTCCTTACCACTACCTGTAAATGTAGTGCGGTGGAATGAGAAAACTATGTTAAGAAGTCTGGAGACAGCCTGATGAGGGTGGAGTAGGTAGAAAGAGCCCTTCTTACAATGAAACGTTACAAACGTTCACTTCATTTAGTCAAATGTCCATTCAGCTGTGAAACACTACACTACTGTTACAGTTAATCACTCACATGGACCCTCGTGATTTTTCAACCCCTAAGTGAAGCACTGGACATATATTGTAATAAATGGTGTTACCGTACAGTATTTTATATTGTGCTAAAGTTCTCTATTTGCCTTATTTTTTTTCCAAAATACAGTACAGTAAATGAATTCAACACTGTATTAAGCCATTTTTATTTTAAAAATTAAATTTCACTTTAGTGCCACCCTCACTTTGTACCACTAAATGTTAGAGAACGGATGATGGCATTATATCGAGGGTTGACTGTAGTCTTCAGTTTTCTAATCAGCTGCACATTCTTATTCTGTCGAGCAGACACAGTTACTCATTGACATTTGACATGCATGTAAGGCAAGGAGCCTTGTAAATGACGAATGTTACTAATTGGCAACGTTCGAATAAACAAAAAACCACGATTCTTGAACTCGCCACCGGGTTTCTTCTTCCTGATATGAGCGACAGGGGAGGACAGAAGTTTGCTCTGTGATGTTATTGCAGTCTGCTCTTCCTTCACACGGTAAGACTTCTGCGATAAGTTTGTGAAATGTAGGCACCATTGAACAGAGGGGAAGAAAGTGTCATAGGTACTGCGGTAGGGGAGCGCTCTTGCCTGACGTCACACACAATGACTTGCCATGCACTTCCTTCACAAACGTCACCACGAGGCGAAGTTGTCTTCTACTGTTAAAACGTTTTTATTCTCTTTTGCAGGCGTCTCGCCATTGAACACATTTGGGCTTAGCAATAGAATTCTGTTTTCATGAAAACAATCAGTCAGTTTCAGAAAATAGTGGTTTTATTTTAAGACCTAGTATTGGATGATTATCCCGAGAAGCGTCAAGTCGTAGAAAGAAAGTTTTAATGTTTGAACATTCAACATTCGTCTATATAATGATATAAATAAATGTATTAGTCTATGTTCGTGAGCCAGTCGCGAAAACCGCTGTTGTCGTATGAGTAGACATCTTAAATAAAACATTCTACTGTTATTTCTTCAAGGCCAGTGGTGATAAAGAATCGGCTACCTTTTTTGTAGAAAGACCAAGAAGAGGGAAAAAACTGTTGGGGCAAAATGTCCGATAAGTTTACCAAGGATATTTCTTCTTCCAGAGAATAGAGTTCATAAGATACAGGTAAAACAAATGGCTAAGAAGGCTTGATGATGGATCTAACGTTAGAGAAAATAACGCTTTCATAATGGAAACTATGCTAACCTTAACCGAAAACCCAAAGATAACTATTATAACTAGTCTACATAATTATAACAATTATTAAATACTTGTCTATAATATTTTTAAAGCAGAGTACTTTTATTAGTAGGCCTACTGACTAATCAGCTGGGCTAAATTAGTTTTTATGTTACTCATGCAACCAAAAAAAGAGAAACATTGAAGCATTAAGTAAACAAGAAATTTGAAAAGGAAGTGATCACAGAAATTTCTCGATCAATTTTATGCAAAAGTTAGTACCCGATGATCACATTAATAACATTTATAATTATAATGTTTATTTTGCAATACTGCAATTGCACTGAATGCAAACTCCATTTATAAATCATCATTTGAGTCACTTAGGCCTACTCCTTAGCCGTTATTCATAGGCCCGTTTATGCAAGGTGATACTGTTAGGAGGTAAGGAAGCACCACATGTGCTGGTATTCTGTAGTGTAAGCAAAACCAATAATTTATGAGCATTTAAGTGTCTCGTTCAATATAGAAGGGAAAATAACACGGTTTTCTTGTAGGATGTTCACAAATGAATCAATATCTTGCATGTAATAGGCCCATATGCCTATATCACTTATTTCTTAATATATCTCTCTTAATATAACTTTGTTTCTTGTTCTTATTCTTATCCAGATAGAAACAGGAGGGTTACACTACTGTTGGACTGACTCCGTCAATTGGACATTGCTTTGAATGTTAGGACTCCTTACGACATATCTTTCATTACATGTTACCTTGGTTTAGTAAATCACATTTTTAATCAAATAATAATAGCGATTACAAATGCATGATTCAGAGATGAGCTCCTTAATTTATTTGTAGATATCAAAAGAAGTCAAAATAATTTGCTCCCAAACAGAACATCTGGCAACCGTAATTTGTGTATATTGGGTGTGTATGTATAAGTACCCGTTTTTGTAATAAATAGGTATTAATGTATAAAAGTTAATGAAAGTTAACTTACCTGGAGATTTTTTCTTTTACACTCTTCTCCTGATGGTCTGGAACAAATAGTTTGCACATTTTTCCAGGATTTTGTTTTATTTATCATTTTATTGTATAATTAACACACCATATCGCAGATTCTGGGATATCCCAGATATCCAGGCCTGGATTTCGTGGATGAATAATTCAATGTCGAATGTCTCCGTACTATACATCACCCTCGTAGCACACAGAACAGCAACTGGCCTGTTTAACTTTTCTCGATTATTCTATTGTTTTTTCACATGACAAGCGTTTTTTTCCACGACGAGTCACATAATCTAACTCCATTTCGCTGTCTCAGATGTAATGTGATCCTGCATGTACTGTTCTCCGACAAGCTGCCATAAAATAAAAACCCGTTATTCCAAAAATATATCCTGAAGCTTTGCTGATTACTGTAATTAATACGAGTGTGTTATTTTCATAACACAGTTCTCCTTTTTTTCCATCTTTCATTTTTTTATTAATTTATTTGTCCTTTACTTCCTTTGTACTTTCCTTCTTTTGTAAATGCTTCTTTCATTTTTATTTTATTGCTCCTTAGTTTAACTTTCGTGCTGTTTCTCCTTCTTCAATTATTTCAGAGGATGCAGTTTGACCCAAAAACTCTGGAAGACAAAAAAAAAAGCTTTGAATGAACTTCATCAGTTGCTTATCTTCAATTTTTTTTATTATTAGTTGGGCAAGGAATTTGATAATCTTGAATCTCTTTTTATACTACTATTGAACGATAACTCGAAAATTTATAAATGTGTATCATCAATTAGTGATTAAATAAGAGTAATTTTTATGGCATTATTTTGTATTTTACGTTTTCAAAGTGTATGTTATTTTTTTGGTCTTTCAGGAATTTGGTTATTTCGCCATATTTTATACTTTTTGATTTTTTTGTTTTTTAATGATGTGTTCTCAATATGCACCAATTGTTTCAGTGTAGTTACAGAGAAACATTTCCATATATAAAACAAATCATTACTTTCAGGCAAAAGAAAATCATTTTCATTTGAGAATCTCCATCAATTAAGATTTTCTGTATTAATTTTAAATGTCACAGATCCATGTATCCCAGTAACACTTACTTACTTTATTAGTAACAAAATGAGTGATTTTATTGTAAATTAAATATAATACCCTATCGTCCATTAATTTGCTCTCTAAAATCAACACATTACTTCCAGAAGGCTAAATATCAGTAATAAGAGTTAATTTATTGATTTCTAAATTTTTTAGGTCGTAAGTGCACTTTTAATTTTTAATATTTTCTATTTTCTGTCACTAAATGCCTTGCCCTAGTTATTAACTATTAGATTTCATGTAAGGGCACGTAATAGATTAGGGACCCAAGTTCTTCAAGAAGGGAGCTCTTTGCCACTGTAGCACGCCAGAGGGAGATTAGAAGCGGAAGCCAGCTGCTAGTGGCTGCGTGTGCGCGTGAACCCGACCACTAGCAGCGAGAAGGAGCTTCTCCCTCAGCTTGTGGCTGAAGCGCGCTTGGGCAGAAGCTGCGTGTGCGGCTGCCCCATTTAAACTCCATGTAAAAGCCTTACGGCTACGTGTGGTCGCCACCGGTGGCGACCAGCCCCGTGTGCGCCTGACCTAAGTTAACGGAATATTAACGGGCGTTATGGGCTAACCTGGCTCGATGGAACGTAAACTTGACACAAGCTGGAGACACCGATGTGTTTTAGCCGTAACGAAGGTCTGTGGAACTCGCCGTTAGAATAACATAAATATTCATAGGCCCTATCATATTAATATAGCCCATTGTTACAGAAATATAAGCTCAATCGTCCCCGGTTGAGAATAGTATTCCTATAGCTTTACAGATACAATTTGCATTTACGGGCGATGGACGGTTGTTTGGTTGATAACCGAATCGTGTCTAAATTCTATACTAATAATACCTGTGTAGCTAGGTACAAGTTACTACAGCTTTGCATGTGCTGGGCCAGAAAACAATCGCTACTGTCTTCAAACAAAATTTTACTCCTCAGTATTTCGTGTACATGAAGGATAAATGATTTTGAATCTTCTCCCCAAAAACAATAAAATTAGAAGCATGAAGAATTGTAATTGGACAATGGCGGCTTATAGCAGAGAAGTTAGGTGAAGAGTTAGTAGGAAAGAAAATATATTTACACGTGCTTATACATATTTATAAACACACACTTTTTCATTTTTAAAATTCCCATACATTTTCCGGGATGACGTTTCTAGCCGTGGCATTAAAAGAAGAAGTGGGCCTGCAGTCCGCTAGAATCGCCATTTAGGCTATCCGAGTTGTGAACAACAGCACCTATGCCGTCTGACACGAAAAAGTATAGGCTACGTTCAGTATTTCATTAGTTTGACTTCAGAAAGCTGTAATCATTGGTCAAATGAAGAATAACCGCAAACATGGGCTAGTGTTGTTAAGAATACCATGAAACCAGCAAAATATGTTTCCTGACAAATTGCCTTGAAATTGATCCAAATCAATCAAAGCACCTGCCAACTGACCGACTGCTGTAGATGTCGGATAACTTTATTATTTGTGTAAGTTTAAACAAGGGTGTCAGGCGGTGTAGAAGGTGTACAACTTACCAATATTGAGTTCTAGGCCTAGACATTCAGATGTTTATGCAAGGATTATTATAAACATTTTTATACTCGGCTGTGTACATTCCTAGTGCACTTGGATTATTAGTAAGATTATTAATGAATTTATTTCTTTATAGAAAGAAATAGACTTATCACGTAACATTTCGTTAGTGAAATGCATTTTGGAGATTTTACTTGTAAGTGCAAAACAGCAATCAAACGGCAGTGTTATGAAATATGTAACTTCAGCTACCTAAAGACCATTCAAAGGAGGCAAGTTTGAAAGTTTGATTAATATTGGCGGTGTGAAGACAGTGATTAATGTGTGAAGGACGACAAGCTCTTGGCACGATGTCAACAGTATTGATCTGGGTTCAACATTCCTGGAACAAAGAAGGGAAAATATTTAAAGGGGACATGTTCCTTACGTAATATCCAAGACCTACTGAATTTTTCAAATAATATATTGAATTATTGATTATTTTCTGAAAATGATTTAATTTCAGGATGTGACAAAGTATAGGTTTTAAAGATAAATATGGTAAATTAAAATTACGTTAAAACCGCTATTCGGTAACTGATAAATAACGATGTAATATCCTTATGGATATTAATCTTGTGATTAATCTTGTATTTTTTTTTGTTGTTGGCTAAAATGCACAAGGCTCTTCTATGGCATCTTTACTTATGAAAAAACATTTCCCTCAATTCCCAGCAATTTAATGCAACAAATACTAAAAAAAAATATTTTTGCTATTAATATAATAAACATTGTGCCAATTTTTCTGAATGCTAATTTTTCCCCCTCTTTCATGAATTTCAATGTTATGTTGAATATGATACAGAATTTGCAGTATTTCTTCCAACATTTTTAGATCTTTATATCTTACAAGTCTATTATTGTTATTATTATTATTATTATTATTATCATCATCATCATCATAATTGCCATAATCATCGTTACAGTTTATTATTATTATTATTATTATTATTATTATTATTATTATTATTATTGTCCCTTCTATTGTTTTAATTTTATAATCTATTTGATAATTTTGCCATTCCTTGTACTGGGTTTGAAAGAACCTTATTGTGTCTAATTTACTGAATATGTGGAAAGATAGCTTATGTATAGTGGTATGGAAGAGACTAACGGTACAGTTTTAATTATGAAAAATCTAAATGAAAAAATAATTACGTAAAATAAATAGAAGAATTATTCTTGCAGCAATCGCTCGGCGCATGTTGAATTCTGAACTCTGTTACACAAACCGCAAGATATTGGGACTACATAGGCCGAATACAAGTTTGTTTATTTATATTCTGCAAGATTTCTTAAATTGTGTATTATTTTTCCTGTTCTTTATATAACCACACCATTTGAGGTTAGCTTCTATGTGGTATGAGCAACTCTGTCACCGCTATCATTCAGGAGCCAAGAGTTGCGGTTCGTTCAGTGGGAAACACAATATCTCTCTCACGTTGCTGAGAAAGAAAAAATTGTTGATTTTATGAATGGTTTGTACCCTCAAGGATAGAAATTAGTTTTAGGCTAATGTATAAATGAAATACCATCTATGATATTACTATAGCAACTGTTCCAGGTTAATGCCCAGTAGACTGAGCCCTAGCTTTTAAATATTAAATTAACCTTTTCACTTCTATTCTGCATATTATGCATCTCAAAAAAAAAATAAAAAATTGCATACAGGCTGACATATAAGCTTCATATATTAATTTCTTATTTTAAACAATGAAAATATTTAGCCACGTTTTAAAATTGTCGTTTACGGGAACTTGCTAGTCCACTGAGTAGGCCTACTCTTGTGAAGCAGGCATGCTTACAACGAAGGGTTTAAGATTGAATAGGCCAATTGAGCATGTTGACTTTGCATTGGCTTATATATTTTCAGTATTTGAACGTTATAAAATTCTGCCGATACATATTTTATTGCTCGCTGACCGGTCTTGACTGCGTAGTCCAGGCGAGGTAGCGAAAAATCTCATTATTTAAACAAAATTAAGTGGCCGCTTTCTCTACGCGACAATTAAGAGGAAAATAAGGAATAATATCTTGGATATCTTGGAGAAACAAAAGTAGCACGAGATAGAGCTTAAAAAGACGAAGGAAATGCGTCCCAAACGATTAAAAAATGTTCATATGTTTTTGAAAGAAAAATAAAAATGCGCTAGAAATCACGATTTTTCAACATTTTATTACTCGGCTTGTATGCATCGTAGAGAAGTCTATCGCACTGAAATTCTAGCCATCCGTGAAACCTACCTGTAGTAAAAATTGAAGGGCCTACTTCCATAAGGGCGTAAGGCACGAATCTTTAATTTTGAGTTTTTAACATTTATGCCTTCTTCTTATATCTTTTGAATACTCTGTGAACTATTTGAACTTGTACCTTAAACCTCTGCTCGGTTATAAGAAAAGACCTGTGAGACTACACATTCATTCTACTTCATGACAGTTCCATACAGGCCTAACGCACGCTTCTAATCTGTTATTGAGATGTGTTTACCAACTGTTTTTATTTTCCGCAATGCTACCATCCAAGCAAATGTTTATAAACACCGAACTTGCATTTCTGAAGTGTAACTTCATCCAAAATAGATTGTTTTGCTTATTGTAATAATCACTATACTGATATTCATTGGCAAACTGTAAAAGTTCTTCAATTTTTGTTTAACCTGTTTAGGTACCTCTAGTTGTAAAAACTCACAATACACTCTTCCTTGTAAATTTGCAGAACACTATTTCAGCTTGTCCTTCAAAAATATATGTTACAAAATTAAACTTTAAACCACCTATTATGAGTGGTAACATTGTTTAAAAACATAAAGATTTCTCGAAACTATGTCCTTGTGCCTTACGCCCTTATGGAACCAGACCCTTCAATTGTATCTAAAATTACTTTTAATGTTATGAGAAAATTGTTGAAATGTGAAAACAGATGTTTTATTAAAACGCACTCTGCTAAAATGACTCTATAGTAAAAGATGAAGTCACTTTATGTTTGGGAAGTGTTGCTCTAGTCCTATTATAAACAAAAGTGTGTAAAAATCTACTGAACCCTTAAAAAATCACTCAAACCGGGATAATTCTGCGACTGGAGTCGTGGCGGGGGAAAACTACGACACTGGCAATTGGCAAACAGCGACACCCTTCGCTTCGCCCTCATAGCGTTCCCCCACCATAATGGCGTTTCTCCTCCGTTTCCTCCTCGACGGTCCGGGACGCCGAATAGCCCGGTTTTCGTAGTGGATTTTTAAGGGTTTATTCGATTTTCACTTAGCCTACGTTTGTTTGTAATCGCATTGTAGAGCAACAACTCCCGAATAAAAAGCTACATGAACGTTCACTGTGGGGTCATTTTTTGCCGACTGCCAGCCGTTGTAGGAAAACACCTGTTTTCACATTTCAGCAATTCTCTCAAAAAGTCAGAAATATTTTTTGGATAAAATTTTTACCATAGGTAGATATTACAAATAGCTACAATTGTAGTCCAAATAGACCGATTTTTAGTTGTTTTCGATTTTTCTTTCAAAAAAGTTATGAGCCAATTTTCATCGTTTGGGATAAATCTGTCATTCGTGGTGGACGAAGCCATGACTTTGGGGGTTTTTCTCGGGGATCCTCTAGTTTCCCCCTCTCATTCCACCAACACTCTCCACTTTACCTTCAACTCCCCTTCATTTTCATCCCGTTTCCTTTCCCGGCTTTCGGGCCATCTCCCGTGGCAGAGTCCGCTGCGAGCCTCTCCCGTCCTGCCCCGTGGCATGTGGTCATGTGGTTGTTGGTGGTGTGCTGCACACCTGGGGGCTCTCTGGTGTGCTGCGACCCTATAGGCCCTCTCCACGAGAGACCGGGTCGTGGTGCAATCAAGTGCCTGAGGAACCCTGGGGGTGTGGTGCACGTGGTATGGTTTCTGGTTCTAGCTGGATGTTGGGGAGTTCCGTGGGGGCTCGCAGTGCAATCTGCTTCGGGGAAGCCTTTGGGCTTGCCAATCATCCATTACCAGGGATTGGCTTAAAGAGCCCACACAATGTGGCCTACGTGGTCGTTCCCAACCCGCCTCTGTCCCTACGTGAGGTTCCATGCAATACATACAGCTGTGTATCATTCATACCAGTAAAATGATAAAATAAGGACCAAGAATAATAGCCCATAATAGGCCGAAATGCAATGTCTCTATGTAACGTATAGACACTAATTTTTATAATTTGAAATTAATATTACTAAACTATTAAATTAATATAATACCATATTATGTTTTTTTTTACTTTAATGTCGTGCATAACCTTACCGTATAACGATACAGACTAACACATTGTAAATAGTTTAAGAATGTTATTAATACAGAGGAAAATACAGATTCAACATAAATACACTGAAATAACTGAAACTTTCTCTACATACATAAAACATATCAACATGGTAGGAATAATAAAATGAAATTATAAATGCAACTAAGTAGAGAATATTTGAGTTGAAATTTATGGATTTGAAGGAGATCCTCTCCCTGCTATACATATACAAGTGGTATTGAGCGAGTAGTAGAAACATTTTGAATTTGAAACAAGTTGAGTCTATTCGGCGACATCTACCTGCTGAATGATGTATGACTGTGGCAATGTATCCCAGCTGGTGCAGTTCCATCACCTCCGCTAGTATTGACTCTCATCTCGTGCTGTCGGAAAGAAGTTAATGTTCACTGTTAGCAAACTTACCTGATAGTATGAATTGCGCAAAATGGCTTTCAAAATCAAAGATAAAAATACAACTTGAAGGTCTCATCCGGCGAATGGCATAATAGGATTAAAAAACTGAAGGGACTAGACCTACCACCCGACCGCTGCGCCATCTACCATAAGGCATATGGCAGGATTGGGGGTGCATGAGGTCAGCATGTCGACACCATGGCCGTTAATGGTGGTTTCCGTGACCGGAGCCGCTACTTCTCTATCAAGTAGCTCCTCAGTTTGTATACGAGGCATAGTGCACCCCGTTCCAGACATCCCTACCTCAGGAAAATCTGTGGAGGTACCGGGGATCAAACCCTGATCCATATACAGCGATAATAGCCACCTAAACCACCTAGACCACGCAGGCAGTCATAATAGGATTATCTTCGATTTAACTTTAGAAAACAAAAACAATTACTATATTTTTATTTATTTATTTACACCATAGGTACACAATAGGCTCGTAATGGGACATGGCAACTTTGAACAAAGGTGAGAACAATAATATTATCTGGTGACAAAACATTACAAGAGAGACAGTGTAATATAAGCAATGCGACTGATATTGTAAATGTAGTCAAATCCCATTCATGTAACAGGAAAAAAAAATTAAAAACTTTACCCATATATCAAGTCTCAAAGTTTGAAAAATTATTGAAGAAAGTATTCACAAATGACAATAACACAACACATTATTAGCGGAATTGTCCGCCGCCGTGGGTGAGTCGGTAGCACGCCTGCCTTCCACTCCGGCGGCCCGGGTTCGATTCCCGGCCGGGTGGGGGATTTTCCAGTAGTGAAAGATCCCCTCCCCGGGTTCAGGACTGGGTAGTTTAAGTCTTAGGTTAAGATAATGCACATTGTGCGCGATTCCTTAATTATTATTATTAGGGGAATTTACATTTACCCCTATTTCATAAAACTCATAATGGACACATTTGTACTTCAGTGGAACGTAGACGGATTCTAGTCTCACTATGAGTATCTACAGCATAACCACACTACATCAACGAGATATAAGATATAATTTGTGTAAAGGAAACAAATTTTCGAAACGAGTAGCCTATATGGCGAATCTCTAGCATTATTCTTCCTGTCACAAAATAGAAATAACGCTGTAGGCCTATACGTAAGCGGTGGTGTCGTCACATACATCCGAAAAGCTATATCTTTCAGGAAATTCAGTTGAATACAAATCTTGAAGCTGTAGCAGTTTAACTACTTGTAGCATTGATGTTATGTATATGCAATGTTTATCTTCCTAATAGCCAGAATCTTAACTTGCAGGATTTGTTAGACTTCTTATCCTTCTATTTCCTGAACTATTAATTCCACAAAAATATCATTGAGATCAATAATTTTATAAGAACTTTAATGTAGTTTAATTTTTTGCGTAAACTGTCTTTGCTAGAACCCATAGTCTTTTTAGTATTAGGGAAAACGGAGAGAAAAGACATTTAAAAGTGCCCCCTGCCCTCCGCTCACCGCCTATCCATGCGAACTTTTGCTACGATGTTTAGGACACTTTTTCCCACATCTCTGCTAAATTTCAAAACTACATTATTTTTGTTTGTCCCTATTTTTCCTTTCTTGCCTGGAATATAATGTATTTTCCATTATATGTATTGTGCTTGTACCGTGATCGGATTTTTAATAAATTCAACTTGAATGGTTGTTTGATATTTTTCCACTTGTTTCATGATGTAAATACACAATATACAGCTTATATACAAAGATATAACCCCTAAATATAGAGAAAGTGCGATGTACGGTTTTCTTTCGAAATCTCGAAATCTGACCGAAACTTAAAATTGTTATAACTTTCGAACATTTGAAGACAAAATAACAAATGACTACTCATTTTAAAGATAATTTATTTTCCTGCAACTTCTTTCATGAGAACATTGCTGTATAACTAAGGGCTAAAGTACTAAATGCAAAGTGTGTCGAAAAGCGCGAGGAGAAAGAGTTTTTTTCGAAAATTTGTTAATTTCGCTGGCGGATTTCTCTAAAACTATTAGGAATAGGAAGAAATGTTTAGGACCAAACTTGTAGTAAATTTTATCAGCTTTAAGTTTTTGTATAGAAATTTTTCCACTACGATGCACCATTGTTTAGATATAAGCGAAAAACCTAAAAACGGGACCTTCTGCGGGCCCCCGCTCACACCCCACCTTCGGGGACTTTTAGTATGTTGTTCAGGACACTCCCTCCGACAACTACAAAATTTCAAAACCACACGATCTTTTGTTCTATTTTTCATTCATTGCCTGGACTATAAACACAGTTTACTCCGCTGAACTATATGCAATTAAAAATGCTTTTGAGAACGTGCTAACAATAGTATATTGCGATACAAGTGCCGTAAGGCACGTTTACGGGTCGAGGAAACAGATTGAAAACCCGAGGCGCAGCCGAGGGTTTTTAAGTTTTCGAGACCCGTAAATGCCTTTACGGCCCGTGTGTTGCATGCTATTTTTTGCACGACGGTTACTTATATCAATTTAATTATATTAATTGTGATATTACCTGAAAATATTATGTAAATACATTCTTGAAAATAGATGTTTATTTTAGAAAGTGATTCGCATGTGTTTGTTGTTATGGGAACCGAATATTTGTAGTGGGGGCCGTGCCCATAAAGGCTTGTATTATGAAGTATATCGTAATGAATTATGACGTAGCGCTTGGACCGTAAGTAATTTAACCTCATCGCAACCGCCCTTAGCAACAAGACTGTGTGGGAATGTCAACTTACGATCCATGTAAACAACGTTCGTAAGTACCACTTACTAGCTAAGGAGAGCAAAAAGGTTTTAAGGATCTGCTAAAACACCCAGATAATGAAAGATATGAACTCTTCAGCGTAATAACACTCTGCAGGCCTCATCTTCTCAAAATCCAATGATAGGCGAAATTCAACACTGCTAAACTCAGATCTCCAATCAATCAAAAAATATCATTGTGGCTTGGATTCCTTCTCACCAAGGAATACAAGAAAACGAGTAAGCAGATGCGGCAGGAAAAGAAGAAACTCATCTACCTATACATGACACAGACATCGATACACCCTGTGGCGATATAACTGTACACATCAAGAAGAAAATTAAGGACTTATGGCTCACACAATGATTTGAAACTTCCAATAGTAAATTAAAACATATTTTATCTCGTAAATCGTAACCACATTCAATCAAACATCTGTCACGCAGGCAAAAAGTACCGGCTACTCATAGGACACAAAAAATCACCCACGAGTACTTAATGGAAAAGATACCTCCTTCAGAATGTACTACTTATAAATAAGACTATATGAACACATAATACAAGATTGTACTCAATGGCATCTGTTCCTGGCTCCATATATAGAGAAAGCCCTTGATGATCCAAGTAACTGCCATAAAATGATAAAAGTATAAAGTCAACTGGATGCTATTTTATAAACATAAATATAAATTGTTTTAATTTGTACATGTTATGAATGCAATAATGTAAATCATAAATGTCGTGATATGACTTACTGAAGTTAAAGCGGCAATAAATAAATAAATGAAAAATATATAAGCAATACAGTGCAAACGTAAAACAATACAAAATAACCCGTCAGCCTATATGTTACTTCATATGCTAAATATTGTGAAAAAAATCTGATGTGAAAGTCACATAACTTCCTCTGCCCAAAAAAAAAGTTAGCAGTATTCACATATCCTTTTACAGAATCGCAAGACACAATTTTACGCTATTATTATCCTATAAATACCTAAATTTTTACAAACAGTGGGTGAACAGTGGGTGGCCTGTAACTACCCTCAGAGAATTTTTTCGAAAAAAAGTTTCAAATAAAAGTTTTAGCTCTCAGTAAAAGGAACACATGTGCAAATTTTAAAGAAAATCGTTAGAGCCGTTTTCGAGAAAATCGCGAAAAACGAAAATTTCTTCATGTAAAGTCCCCTAAAAATAAGAGAAATTTGTCGCCAATCTTCGAATCACATCTTCAGAAGGTACCTGACCCAAATACGAAATTTTGTTCTCATACGATTCTCCGTTTCGGAGCTAGCCTGTTCACAAACTTCCACACAGACAGACAGACACACACACACACAGACACACACACAGACATGTTTCCAAAAATAGTATTTTTGGATTCAGGGGGCCTTGAAACGTGTATATATGCTAAAAACTCAACTTCGAATTTTGGGGTCGAAAACAATACTTCCTCTACCTATAGTACCTATGGTACGGGCAGAGGAAGTAATAAGACAGAAAAAGTTGTTTTTAAATTTTCCTACACAGTTTCAAGCTCAAATATTTTCTACAGATTATTATTTTACTTCCTTAGTATATATTAAATTTATGCTGATACTTAGTTTACTTTTGTGTCAGGCAACTGATTGTACAACTGGATACATCTTCGTATTGTGTTCTCTGACCAAATCCTTAATTTAAAATTGTCCCGCAAAATTAAATAGCAATTGAAGCCATCGATTTTATGAAAAATACTCGCTTCGCTCTTCGGGAGCTCTGCCCCAAACCGACACTGAGGTTCTCGGGAAAGGCTTTCTTTTTAACTGACGCCGTATCGGAGATAACGTCCGTGTATTTGGACTGCTTTAGAGCCTATTACCATTTAATCATAATAAACCTTAAAATGTGTGGCAAGACTAACATTTTTTTGGAGTAAAAAATAAAAAATTTTGCTTTGTGGAATTTTTCCGTCGGTTACAAGCTGAAAGGTCTGCCAAATCTCAGGTTTCTAGCACATCTAGAAGCGGGTAAACATTAATGGTGTATTTTATGGAGTGAATTTCAATTAATGTTAATTTAAATTGATATAATATAGGATTAAATAGCGAAGATGATTCCTGGTATATAAACATATAATTCGGCATTTGTCTTTACGATTGGATAGACCATGAAAATACCTCTGTCAAATTGGCCGGCTACGGGACTTGAACCTGGGATCTTCCGAATGCGAGTCCAAGACGTTACCATCTCGGCCACCTCGCTGGGCTTACAGAAATTATATCTATCGCAGGTATTGATTTGTCGAAGTGTATGTCAATTTCCAAAGTCCTATGTGAACACTGTAGGTAAAATTGTTGTCATAAGAACTGAGCAGAGACTTTAAAGTGCAAGTCCTTTTGAATGTTTTTAGGGGTAAAAATTAAAACAATTAACTTTTTGGAACTTCCCGTCGGTTGCAGCCTAGAAGCTCGAAAGGGTGCCATATTTCAAATTTCTAGCTCATCTGGAAGTGGGCAAACATTAATAACATTAATGTCAGTGAGTGAGTGAGTCAGCCATGTGACTATATTATAGGGATAGTGTTAAGTGAAGTGAATTGGTAGTTCCACTTCATGACTGCTTATATAACCATATAAATTCAGCTCTGAAAGGACCGAAAAGGTTAAAGTATTTTATAAAATATGTCAAAACCTTTAATGGACTGGCAGCTGGGCATCACGTCTGATTAGTATACTCAAAACAGGCATTTTGCGGTTTCATATCCACTCCAGTATGTGAACTTCATCTTCAAAACTGGATTCTTTATAATCTTCTTTACAGTGATTTCTTAATCATATGACTTCAGTTACTAACCATCTGTATTAAAGAGTAGGCTACTTAACGTACTCTTGTAGTGTCTTTTATAGCTTGCATTGCCTTTCACTTGTCTTCTAGGTAGACTTAGATTTGTTAATGTGTGTCAACATTACAGTTACCACAACAGCTGGAGAGTAATTAAACCGTGCTATTACATCAGTGTTTCTTTCTATACATATTTTATTATTCTTGTTTATTATTATGTATTTTACTTACTTATTTACTTGTTTAGCAGCCTGAAGAACCTCCATACAAAATTGAAGCTTCACGATCAACATTCGTAGATCTTTTTTCGCCCCAGTGCCTAAATATACTACTTATATCAGTAATGTTGTGATAAATTTCCTGCAAATAATTGCATTCTCCCTGATATTATAAATTACAAGAATAATCGGGTCGAAAGACTGGTTAAGACTTGGTCTGTACAGTACTAAAGATCTACGAATATTGATCGTGAGGCTTCAGTTTTGTATGGAGGTTCTTCTGACTGATATCTCGCCATACAGCACAATGCCTTTCAATGCAGTGCTTTTTACGTTTTCTGAATTATGGAACTTGTTGAATTTACGTATTTTCGAGAAATCAAATAGTCAAATAAATTTTGCTCTGGACTTAGTGTTTGCCTTTCCTTATTCAGTTCAAGTTTTTAAAAATGTTTAGCATAAAAATTTAATTTATAAGGTGACAGCATTGCAGTTAACTGCAGAATGTCATAACTTGATATTGGTGATCTGTATACTATATAAAAAAATAATCTGTTGATGGAGTCACACTTTGGAAAGTGGGAAACTATCCTTAGTCATTGTGTCTAAAAATTTAGACACCGATAAACGCTTTATGTAGGACACTGATATTATTAATTAGTTCTTTTTCCACATGCCTAATATTTTTAATGCTTTCGTGATATTTACAAGAAAAGGGTAACTGTTCATTCCAAAAATTTGGCGCAACTAAAACTTAAAAAGGAAAAGATGGTAGCTATAAATGTGGTAATATTGAATTCTCTACTTACCTTCTATTAGGCAGGCTAAATATGCATTTAGGATCATTTCATACTCTTTTCAAGCCGGGTTACTCCGTCGACGGCTTTGGGAAATCTGACGTATGTAAAAAATGCCACACCTCAGTTTCCGGTGGGGCCTCAGGCACTGCCTCAGTTTGAGGCAGTGGGCTTACCACCTGTCCCTCTGCCCTCTCTCGGAAAATAAGTGAAACAAAATTCACATAGGTAACAGAAATCTCCACTTGGAGGGCCTTCGCCCGACAAAGGGGATATAGGAAAACAGATAGAGAAAAAATCCACACACTCGTATTATAATATTTGGGAAAAAATTTGTTGACTACAGAAATAATATAATAGGCTATATAATAATCAATAATAAGAAATTCGTAAGCATTAAATTTACTTTAAATATCAATTCATTTCTTTTCAGTACCGGTACTTCAAATATTATTCCTATTT
The DNA here is from genome assembly GCA_964059195.1 of Ectobius pallidus. Classification (NCBI taxonomy): domain Eukaryota; kingdom Metazoa; phylum Arthropoda; class Insecta; order Blattodea; family Ectobiidae; genus Ectobius; species Ectobius pallidus. Next base: position 2,020,592 of record CAXKWD010000010.1, read on the forward strand.
TTTCGAGATGTCATGTCATGTATTTTACCTTCATGAATCCTCACTTTTATGAGATTTGTAGATGTTATAATAGTGATAATGAAAATGGCAAAAAAAAACCTGTTAATTTCTTCATTTGTTTCCTTTTCCCTATTAGTTTCTGCCTTATAAAAAATTCAAATTCTTTTGTTCATATTTTAAGATGTCAATAGAAGAAACAGATTTTCTTGGTGATCATTTGTGTCAAAAACTTAAAACGTGTTTTTCCATTAAGTTTTCACTGTTACTAGATGGTTCCTAAGACATTGATCTGGATGCTAGGTTCTGGTGGGAGGAGGAACATTGATCGAAACCATTTCCGCTTTCTCGCTGGATATGTCAAGGCAATTTCAACAATCCGCCTCACCTATAATAAATCTAAGAACAAGGAACGCTAGCAGATGTTGCTTAGTTCCTAACAACTCTAGCGAAACGATCCCCAAGTGATATTAACCTTTAACACGAAACAAAGAACTACTTCTGTACCAATTTGTCGTCCACGTGTTTTTAAAAGATGCCTGATATAAACTTCGATCACTGTGTTCGAAAACCGTTAAGCGGATTTAATAAAGTTCCTATAGACTACGTCATGTTATATTTTTATTTTAAATTAGTCAAATTTTCAGGTCACATATTTGTAAATTCCATAATGTAACAGTATTTTCACAAAATTTTGAAACTAGTTTAATTATGCATAGCGATATTCATCCAAACAAGATTAATATTTAGTACATTTGATTTTACAGCACTTCAGTCAGAACTTTTATATCCTTAAATTATATAAGTTTTTTGTTATGCATTCAGGAGACATTTTATCAAATATTCCAAGGTCAATTTTTCAAACGGAGAGATCATTTATTTTGGTAACGCTACCCCCATGAACCGGGTCACCGTGATCCGCTCGGTTGCGCTGAAATAATGTACGAGGCGCGTCCATAAAGTAAGTTCCCTGGGGCCGTTTACAGAAACAAAACACAATTTCAAGGAAATATTTTTTGCAACAGACATAGCCATTGTCTGTTCAACCGGAATTGAAACATCTGTCTTACCGTGGCACCAACTTTTTAATACCTGTGTCATAGAAGTTGGCCGCCTGAGATTTGAACCACCGTGTGACAACCACCTTCGCCCCTCTGTCATTCTTTGTCATTTCGTGAGGTATAGGAAAAGATGGAAATCACTGGGAGCGGGGTCTGGGTTTTAGGATGAACGTTTAAACACCTCCCAGCCGAACTTCTGCAAGAAACTTGCTAGGAGCTGTTTAAAAATCCACCCTACAGCCCAGACTTCGCTCCGAGTGATTTCCACCTTTTCCTACACCTAAAGAAATGACAGGGAATGACAGAGAATGAGAGAAGCGGAGATGTTTGCCACACAATGGTTCAAATCCCTGTCGGTAGACTTGTACGACATATGTGTTCAAAAGCTTGTTCCACAGTTGGCCTATGACAAATGTTTCAGTTCTGATGGCGATATGCTGAAAAATAGCTGTATCTGTTGGAATATGTCCATGAAATTGTAGATAAATACTACTCAAAACGCCTCGTATGTTGAACTCTCGCTGATATGGAATTCAGAGATGGATACCTTTTCAATCCTACCTTTGCAAACTGGAAATGGCTATTTGCAGGAGAACAATTGTAAAATTAATATTCCACATCACTATGCACTGTTAACGAAATTCATGCGTTTACTGAAAACATTTATCCTCATTTGAAAAGGATGAGTATTATTAATCCATCTTGGTTGAGGGAAAGAGCAATAGTTACCTACGAATTGAGTCCACAAAGAATATTAACAACGTCCTGTCAGAACAGGTGCCAGTAGAGGAGATACAGTACGAGTCAGTTGATTGTGTGTTTCAATAGGGATGTAGCGAACTAGAACCAGCAGATGTCTCCACTGCTCTAGCCGGTATATGCTAGCCGTTCGTCATTTGTTTTTCCAGTTGTCGTCTGCTGGTATCATGCATTTAAATGGAGTTTCATTTTAGCAGACTGAAAAATACATTCGAACTTTTCTATTTTTGTAGCGGGAAAGCGCTACTAGGCGCATTTCTTTGTATACTGGATACTTCTAGAATATATTTACGTGAAAAGCTTTAAGAAAAATTTCAAAAGATAGACGCTATATAAGTCGAAAAGAAGGAAGAATAAGCCAAAAAATACTGTGAGAAATGCCCGTTATTAACTATGTTCCCGACGTACAAAATGTTATGCAGATATGAATATTTATTCCAAGTAGTTGTTTCTCTCCTTATACCCTCTTATCAAATACAACACACTGTATCCTTAAAGCTGCGTATACATTTGCGCTCCTCTCGCGTTCCGCTCTGTCCGCGTGTCGACACGCGAACAGTTCGTTGAAATTATCCATAGGAAAGCGACGAACATACCGCGAACCACCAGCAGGGATTTTTCACCCACCACGCATATACTAGCAATCATGTCTTCATATCATATCAAATCATATCACAGCCCATCAACATGACAATTACCCTAATATAGTAATAGGGCCCACAACATCTTTATATTAAAATTTAACTCAATAATAATAATGAAATTAATAACAATAATTTATGATATTACTATTGTTATTATTGTTGATATTATTATTATTATTATTATTATTATTATTATTATTACATATCTCAAAAGTATTGACTGGGAGACCCGAAGAGAAAAGACCACGCAGAAGGCCTAGACATAAGTGGGAGGACAATCTTAAAATGGATTTAAGGGAAGAAGGGTTAGCACAGAATAGGGTTGAATGGCGGACTCAGGCAAGCGGGGCAATGAACCATCGGGTTCCATAAGATAGATAATATTCCATTAGCTTGCTGAGGAATTGTCTATTGTCATTGAGTGAGTGAGTAAGTAAGTAAGTAAGTAAGTAAGTAAGTAAGTAAGTAAGTAAGTAAGAAAGATTATTATTATCAGGGCCCGGATTCTAATGACATATCTTTTTATTGATGCTGCATAGGCATTGCCAACTTGTAGATAAATGCTAATCATGGACTCTAGATTATAGAAATACATTTTTATTAGGTCATTTTTTGTCATTTTATGCAATTTTATATTTTTATGGCATTTATTTCAATTTTAAGTCATTATTTTGTCATTTTCGTGTCATTTGCTTCCTTATTTAGTCATTTTCATGCATTTACATTTAGTGTATTCACTTTTTTCGTCGCTAGCAATTCTCTCTTTGAAGTATTGTTTGTTTAATGCAAGAAGGAAAAGTGTTGTCATGTCTCAGTCGGAAATGAGAATCAAAGAACGCCAAAATTTTGTATTATATTACTAATGTTTTGACTTGGCTCTGCTTGGATTTGAGAGTAAACACTACTGTTTACCCTCAATAAACAGTAATATAATCCGGCAGACCGCAAAAGGAAATGTCGAAGTTTGACTGGCCAATAAAACTGCCTGAGTGCCACTATAAATTTCCGTGAGAAAAGAACATTCACACCATTATAGTTATTTACAGTTTTTACAATTATGTAAACATTAGTCTAAAACTTTGTGTGTACAATAATAATTTTTTATAAATAAAATGTCAGTTTTAGGTAATTTTTTTTATAATTATTAAATCATTTTCTTTAAAATTTAGGGTCATTTTATAGGTCATTTTTAAAACAATATTAGGTCTTCAGAATCCGGGCCCTGATTATTATTATTGAACCTTATGATTAACAAATGTATGCTTGAGCGGAGCGCAGGAGGAAAATGACACGCGTGTCGACACACGGACAGAGCGCAACACGTCCCAATATGAAAACGGAAATCCTTTGTGTTCGCCGAAAAAACCGACAGGAGACGGATCGCGGCGAACTGTCTGCGTGTCGACACGCGTGTCGTCACACGAACACCTCAAATGCCGTCCCAATCTGCGCTCTGTACGCGTGTCGACACGCGTACAGAGCGCAAATGTATACGCACCCTAAGGAGCTGGACCAATTTATTGTGATGGCTTTTTCATTTGTTAACATTAAAATGATGCGATAGGTCTACATATATAAAGTTGCCTATCCAATTCAAATAATTAAAATCATCATAAGCACATACTATAAAGCTTTAAGATGAATATGTCCCTAGGTAGGCCTACATTGGCAAAAGATAAAAAAAAAAATTACAATAAAATAATTATGCCTGTAGGCTTACAACTTGGTGGAGCGTCTATGCAATGTGTAAAATCCGTAATAGTTTTACACTATAAAAACTATTTAAGTTTTAAAATATCCAATTAGAACTCCTTTGATTGTTATGTTGAAGCACTGTTAAAGATGATGTCCTGATCGTTAATGGTGTAAATATACCTCTAGGGTTCAGACAGTAAAATACTAATTTATATACGTGATAAACACTGAGGTATGTGGTGTGTATTCGCAGACATTTCTAATATTATTTATTTCTGTATCAAATTAATATTTAGCCTATATCGTCACATTAAAAAATTATTCAATATCAAAATATTAAAATATGTTTACAACACGAAAACTTGCCTTTTCCTGTCCATAATAGTTAAAAAAAAAGATGGGAACTTGAGAATCGATTATACCTTTTTTTTCTTCTCATTCCTCATTCTTTCTTATTCCTTTTATTATCGGTATGCTAGACCATAGCTACATGATTTTCATTTCTAGTTATGAGACAAAATATTGTTAAGAATATTTCATTGCATGACATAGCAGAATATAAAGGCAGAATTTAAGAATTATACGTTAAGTTATGTAGCCTATTAAATTGGCAACGCTATTATCACAATTTTTATTCGAGGCCGTCAATCTAACTTGGCTATTTAGAAATCACAGAATTTATATTTTGATCTTAGATGCAATAGAAGGCTACAGTAATATACACATATTTATACAGCAAAGTAAAATAAATAAGCCTAATATAACTAAATAAATTAAACAGGGAAGTGATCTTTAAATATAAAGATGCACTAAAGATACATTTTAACAAAGGTATAAAACTAACACAATGCACTGTAATTATCATTGCGTTACTACGTAATTTTAATTTATTTGTATTTGTAATTTACTCTATTTTTAAATGGCCCATAACATCTTCTCGATGTTCATGGCAAATTAAATTATTAGAGAATTATTAGAGAATACTTAAATATTAGAAAATATCCAATCGCCTCACGGCATATAAATATTCATACATTGATAACATATTGCCGCAAGTCGAGTACAAAACAATGTCGTCTATATCGGAAATATCTCACAATATTTGTTAGTTAATCCTTCCTTTTTAATGTTATTTAGAGCCTATCTGCTGTAATTTTTCTTTCGTCTTTTTGACACTTAAACATTCTAGAAGGACCCAGTAGAAGAAGGAAATATGTAGAGTAGCCTCGTGTCCTCTATAAAAATATTAAATTACGCACATATTTTTCGGACTGGGAAGATGGAACGCCATTTAAAAGCATGGTGCCAGCAGACGACAACTGGAAGAACAAGTGACGGACGGCTAGCGCATACCGGCTAGTACACCCACGCTATCTGTCGGAGAAGTTTGGCGAGCTGCATCCCTATGGCAAATACTCTCAATAAGTAATACCGTCCACACCCTGTCTTTTTCCGGGACACGCTACTACTAGCGCCGCCAGTGAGCAGGAATGGGCAGTTACTCGTCAGCTGATATAGTTAACGTTTGTCTGTTGTGTTTTGTGTACGAAAGTATAATATAAATTCTAGTAAAACAGGATGCCCACGGGGGGGGGGGGGGTAAGACGCAGACTGCGTCATTGAAATTTCTGGGGGGGGGGAATATTATCGTGTTATGAATTTTTCTGGCCGGGGGTTGAAAATTGTTGCAAAATTAGAGTTTTATATCGCACACTTGCTGCAAAAGTGACACAATCCAAAAAAGTAAGTTTTTCAGTAAACGCAAAAAACTAATGCTGAAGGAAATAAGAATATATTTTGACAATGAGCTACGTCAGCAAAAGGATTGCAGCTCACAAAACCAAGATCAAGTGCTATTTTACTAATTTTCAGTTCCATAACTAAAGAACTACCCTTCTTTTGAGTTGTGACACTTTTAGTGCAATAATGAAAGAAAGGGTGTTCATTTATTTTGAATTATGACATTTTTGTAGAATTAAAGCTGGATATGTGCCACTTTTGATGTTTGACTTATAGGTTTTAGTATAGTATTATTTAAAGTTATGCCGCTATGTATAACTCTGTTTCTCGGGATAGGTTACACAACCAGTTTCTGGAAATTAGAGATAAATATACTGAAGAAATCTCAAAATTGGGATTACAGTGTCTTACGAATGTGCTTATTTTGCACTACAGAAAATAATAGCAGCTTTAGAGCAGTTCCATATTAAACAAACTGTTCTTATAGGAGATATCTATTGAATTACTAAAAATGAATCGCATATGTCGCATTGATCCTTCCGGGGTACATAGAAAGATATTTTATATTCCCCATTGAATGTACGATTAAACATAATCGAATTGCTTCTCACGACAATCTTTATAATCCCGATTGAGATCTGCTAGACTTTTTCCGCCCTCAATAAACTCACGTGTAGTCTGAGCCCTTAAATAGTGAGATTCAATTCTGGGGATAGCATCAATGAACCTCCTTGCACTGTCTTTTATTTCACGATCCACCGTGGGGTGTTTGCCATGTTTTCCTCTCTTGTCACCCTCAACGAATCCTCTTTCATTTATCTTTTTCAAAGCTGTTCAAATAGGTCTGTCATTTATATCAGGAGAGGCCTTAAAAATGTCTTACAAACCCTGATTCGTGACTTATTTACCTCAAAATAGAATGCTGAATTCAAATTTTTAAACTCCTGCGTGGTTGAATAGCGATACTTGGGTTTGATAGGTTTCAGTGTGCAACTATAAATTCCCGTTGCCTCTGCAAATCTGCAATACTTAAATAATTATAAAAAAAAAAAAAGAGTGCGTGGAACGCCACGCGACAGAAGTAAAACTTTATTTTATTTTATTTTTTTCAATTTTTGATTATTGGATTTTTCAATTTTGCATTATTGGACTTTTTAATATTGGGTTTTTGGACTTTTTTAATTTTGGATTTTGGACTTTTTAATTTTGGATCTTTGAATTTTTTATTTTGGATTTTTCAAATTTTCGATCTTTGAATTGTTTATTTTTTTATTTTTTATTTTTTTATCTTTGGATTTTTAAATTTTTAATTTTGTTGTTTATTAAATTTTGGATTTTATAATTTTTAATTTTGTTTTTATTTTTAATTTTGGAAATTTGTATTTCTTAATTTTTGATTTGCGCGGTAATGAACCTCCGGGTTATATAAAATAGATAATATACCTTTAGATTGCTTAGGAATTGTCTATTGCCATTGAGGAAGTAAGGTCGGAAAAATTTCCTTTGATTACTCCTAATCATTGAGTTGATTGTTTTCTGTGCAGTCCGCACCGAAACAAGTAAGTAATTTCGTTCGGTTTTGAGTGTGACTGATTTCGTGACGGTTTTAGTGTGACTAATTGTGACTGATTTCGTGAAGGTTTTAGTGTGACTGATTTTCCCGAATTACCCTCTACCGCCACTAAAGAAGTTTTACTTAAAAAAAATTACTGTCGAAATTCAGCGTAATCTGCGATTCTCTCTACATGGTGGACGCACTTTTCTTTCTTGAAATTCCTTTCTCGTTTTAGAGGATGACACGTATGATTTTCCAGAATTTCTCAAAGCTTTTGCTTTTGTGACTGCCAAGTTTCAGGTCTCTGTTTCCTTTTTTTCCCTTTTTAATTCTGCATTTCAGCTTCTGTTTGAACACCAGTTTCATTTGCGCTGTCAGAACTGGCACTGAAATTTGGATCATCTACAGAGTCGTCATGTAATTCATCAGTATCGTCCGTACTACTGTGTATTGATTGGAGAAGCACAGTACTTCTTCAATTAAATTTTTTTCAAACGCATACGAATAGGACCTTCAGACCTACTTGTACTACTTGTAACAACATCAACATTATTCCCATCTGTTTCAGAGGTGGTTCCAATAACTATTGATTCTGTACATATAGGATGATAGCTATTCAGAGTAATATCAAAATCTTGACTCTCCTTGTACTGTTTAGCTGCCATAGATAACATTTTCACCGCATGGATCGATAGAAACATAATTATTCTCTATGAAAAAGAGAGAGAAAAAAACCCACTTAAGTACAATCATTAAAAGTGACATTACTCAAACTGTGTTTATATAATTCAACAAAAACGACACAATTCGAGGCATCACAAAATACTTCTTCTAAAGTGACACAACTAGAAATACCAGAAATAATCTGGTCATTATTGGTCAGCTGAAATTGTAATCAATAATGAACTGTTCACGTTGAAGAGCTGAAAATACTTCCGACAGAAAATAGCCTTATTTTTATCATCAAAGCACAGAAGTAGAGCTTTTAGGTTCAGTCATAAAAAATGGCGTAACTCGAAATATCCTAAAATAATTCTTCAAAATGGACATAACTCTAAATAAATTAGTATTATGTTTTTACCTTGATCAATTAAAGTGACACAAGTTGAAATACAACACGGTTTCCTTGTGACTTCAAGTCATAAAAGCGACACAACTCAAAATAAGACTATTTTGTATTTTCTTACTGTCATCCGTTCACTACGAGAATTACAGCTCAACTAAAAATAAGTCATTGTTGTAGATGTAATCGTGGTACAACTTCAAGCAATAAAAGAGACATAACTGACATCTGACGGCCAAGTTGCGAAGTTAGATAGATACGCTTTTTATGATCGGTGAAGGAGCATTTCTGGAGCTTGTTCATATAGATAACTCAAAAACTACGATTTTTGAGTTGTGTCACTTTTGCAGCAAGTGTGCGATATGTTAAAAATAAAAACGGTCAAGTTCTATAACTTCAAAAGGTCTCTTTTAATTCTTTATAAAGATAAAGATGAAGAATTTCGACAGCCATGGGCGCCCATACCCGGGGGGGGGGCGCAAGGAAAAACATTTATATTATTAATTATTATAGTCATGTGTTTTTCCTTTAAGACAATTATTTAAATTGCAGAAGTTTTACCAAATCGACAACATGGAAGCAGAATCCATAGTGGATTAGGAAAGGGGGGTTCAGACCCCCAAGAGTCAAAACCTAAAATTCTATATTTGTATTTTAAAAATATATTTATTTAGTTAAACAAGATTTGTTTGTGTGTCAAATATGATATAGCAGTTATTTTCTTTTGATAACATAATGAGTAGGCCTATTATGTCCACTGTTCCATGTGCTATTTAACTTTTCTTATAAATAGTAATAAGTATTATAATTTAGGTAACAATTTCATGTTTAAGTTGCCAGTATAGTAAACAAATTTGCTAATTTCAGTGCTAAAATAGCGTAAAATATTATTTTCATTAGTTCAACATTTACAAATTTCCCGGGGAGGACACCCGACTTAGGTAACATTTTCTTGTTTACATTGGCATGTCTTAGAGTATGGTAAACAAATTTCCTAACTAATTTTTAGTGCTAAAATAGCGTAAAATGTGATTTTCATTAATTCAATATTTTAAAAAATTCCGGGGCTGGACCCCCCACCTAGGTAATGATTTCTTATGTACATTGAAATGTCTTAGAGTATGGTAAATAAATTTCATAACAAGTTTTCAGTGCTAAAATAGCGTAAAATGTGATTTTCATTAGTTCAATATTTAAAAATTTCCCGGGGTGGACATCCGACTTAGGTAACATTTTCTTGTTTACATTGCCATGTCTTAGAGTATGGTAAACAAATTTCTTAACTAGTTCTTGAGTGCTAAAATAGCGTAAAATGTGATTTTCATTAGTTCAATATTTAAAAATTTTCTGGCATGGACCCCCGACCCCTTTTTTGGGGGTATTCCAAACCCCCCGGCACTTCCGACCCTCCCCGCAATTATTTTCTGGCTACTTATTATATTATTAATATAAAATACAAAGTGGCCCAAGAAGTTAAAGCGACAAAAAATAAATTAATTAAAAAAATTGCCCCCCCCCCTCTAGGAAATATCATATGATCGCCCTTGTCGACAGACAATTGGGTTGGGGGTGAGCAATGAAGTTTGGGGGGTGAGCAATGAAGTTTTGGGGGGTGGGCACCCCTGAGTAAAATAATAAATACAACATAGGTCTAAAGAAAAAGTCCGGTAATGTAGGTGGTATGATATGTGCCGTCTATGGTTGTAATAGTTATTTTGAGAGTGAAATAAGTAAAATCGTTGATTAGAGTGTGTAGAAGACTGATTCATTCAGATGTTCATTGGCTTACCATCCGAATTGTTTTACATGTAAAAATTCAAATTAAAAAAAAAAAAAGTATATATTGTACAAAGTATCTTGTAAAATCGTATGAATTAAAATTTAAAGCTGATTTTCACGAAAATGTATTAAAGTGAAACAATTAGTTTTGATACTTATTAAAAAAAAGTGTGTGTGGAACGCCATGCGGCAGAAGTGTACTTTTTTTATTTTTTCAATTTTGGATTATTGGATTTTTCAAATTTTGGATTGTTGGACTTTTTAATATGGGGTTTTTGAATTTTTTAGATTTTGGATTTTTTAAATTTCTGATCTTTTAATTCTTTAATTTTGGATTTTTAAATTTTTTACATTTTAGATCATTGAATTTTTTGTTTTGTATTTTTTAATTTTTATATTTTAGAATTTTATCATTTTGGATATTTATGTTTTAAATTTTGAATATTAAGATTTTTTTAATTTTGGATTTTTTATTTTTTAAATTTTGGATTTATTAATTTTGGTCCTTTGAATTTTTTTTGTTTAAATTTTAGATTATTTAAATGTTGGATCTTTGATTTTTTATTTTTTGTATATTTTAATTTTGGATTTTTTATCTTTTTAAATCTTGGATTTTTTAATTTTTGGACTTTTTCAGTTTTGGATAAGCCTAATCATTGAGTTGATTGTTTTCTGTGCAGTCCGTTCCGTCACACCTCACTAATTTCGTGACGATTTTGAGCGTTACACAAGCTCTCGATTTACCCCTACCGCGGCTAAAGAAGTTTTACTTGAAAAATGTAATTAAGTTAGTTTAGCGGTAGTGTAAATTATGTTATTTCCCGACCTAATTCCTGCATTATCGAGCACAAAAATAAATTACTGTGTCATCAGGACTTTGAAAAACAAATTTATTTCTGCAGCTATATAGGTTCATTAAGTAGCTTCTGAGACTGCTGCCCATTCCTACTCAACAGATGGCACCTCTGTGCTAGTGGACATTTTGAACAAAGGGAATAGAGTAGAGTGGGCGGTATTCTGGTAATACCGGAGTTGACGGGTCCCTGTACGCAGCAAGCCATGTTGCCTTCATTCTGGCAGCGTTCCGTAAGGACAAGTCCACCACCGCCGCCGCCAAATTCGAATGTGTTATATTCAGAATCCACAACGCCGATTTTGAGTGGTTAAAGATTTGATATTAAAAATAGCGCAAAAGCCCGTTCTTCTCACAGGTGCTCCCGGGTGATAGTTTAAATTGGCGTAGGGACTAGTACTTAAAGGTTTAGTATTAAAACGACCGCAAGAGCCCGCTCTATTCACAGGTGACAGTTAAATAACCCCGTTCTGCTCGCGGGTGAGGGATTAAGTTTGCATAGGGACTAGTAGTTAAAGTTTAATATTAAAGCGAGCGAAAGAGCCCGTTCTACTCACAGGTGACACTTAAATAACCCCGTTCTGCTCGCGGGTGACAGATTAAGTTTGCATAGGGACTAGTAGTTAAAGTTTAATATTAAAACGAGTGAAAGAGCCCGTTCTACTCACAGGTTACACTTACATAACCCCGTTCTGCTCGCGGGTGATAGTTTAAATTGGCGTAGGGACTAGTACTTAAAGGTTTAATATTAAAACGAGCGAAAGAGCCCGTTCTATTCACAGGTGACACTTAAATAACCCCGTTCTGCTCACGGGTCACTCTGTATATATTTTTATTATTTCCTACCCGGTGGTCCTGGTGTTATAAAATCTGCACACGGCTTTTTCTACTCGGTATATTTTTTACCATTTTTAACTAACTCATATTTCTTTCTGCAGAGCAAAGAATGAATGAACGTATTATGTATTTTTCTTTGTGAAAATCTCGTTTGTTGCCATAACTTGTACAATGCCTACAGCATATTTTACCGACTTCTTGCATGTACCTAATAAGCCTATTCAGATTTTTCGGATATTTTGTTTGTTTGAAATTATCGTACGTAATAATAAAGGTTCTTACCCTGACTTTACGACATGGAAATCACACCGATTAAAGAAATAATTCATTATATGGAGGGACATTTTTTCTCCGACTTGAGCTATATCTGTTCCTTATAATTCGACTCTTCTGAACACGAATATAACAGTAATATTAACCAGTTCCTTCCGTACTTCGAGAAAATTCCGATTTTCCATTAGTGTGACCCAGTCAACGCAGAAAGAATATGGACGATTAAAAAGAAAAATTCATTCCATCGAGGAAATTTGTTTTCCCGACACGAGTTACATGTTTCATCTATAATCCGACCCATCTGATCTCGAATATATTAATAATAATAACCATTTCCTTCCGCGCTTCGAGAAAATTGAGATTTTCCATTAATGTTAGACATTTCTCGCAGAAGAAGGAGGAACAATTCAAAGAAATAATTCATTATATGGAGGGACATTTTTTCTCCGACTTGAGCTATATCTGTTCCTTATAATTCGACCCTTCTGAACACTAATATAACAATAATAATAACCAGTTCCTTCCGTACTTCGAGAAAATTCCGGTTTTCCATTAAAATCACACATTTTTCGCAGAAAAAGTAGAACTATTTAAATAAAAATTGATTACAAAAAGTAAAAAAATTTTCCCGACATGACTTACATGTGTTATCTATAATTCGACCCTTCTGAACACGAATATAACAATAATAATAACCAGTTTCTTTCGCACTTCGAGAAAATTCCGGTTTTCCATTAAAATCACACATTTTTCGCAGAAAAAGTATAACTACTTAAATAAAAATAGATTACAAAGAGTAAAAATTTTTTCCCGACATGACTTACATGTGTTATCTATAATTCGACCCTTCTGAACACGAATATAACAATAATAATAACCAGTTCCTTCCTCACTTTGAGAAAATACCGATTTTCCATTAGTGTCACACAGTTTACGCAAGAAAAGTGGGAATGTTTCAAACAAAAATTAATTACAACAAGGCAAAATTTTTTTCTCACTTGAGTTACATGTGTTATCTATAATTCGACCCTTCCGAACACGAATATAACAATAATAATAATAACCAGTTCCTTCCGCACTTCGAGAAAATACCGATTTTCCATTAGTGTCACACATTTCTCGCAGGAAAAGAGGGGACTATTCAAAGAAAAATTCATTCTGTGTAGGATAAATTTTTTTCCAACTTGAAATACGTGTGTTATCTATAATTCGACCCTTCTGAACACGAATATAACAATAATAATAACCAGTTCCTTCCGCACTTCGAGAAAAAACCGATTTTCCATTAGTGTCACACATTTCTCGATGAAAACGAGGGAACTATTCAAAGAAAAATTCATTCTGTGTAGGATAATTTTTTTTCCAACTTGAAATACGTGTGTTATCTTAATACGACCCTTCTGAACACGAATATAACAATAATAATAAGCAGTTTGGTCCGCACTTCGAGAGAATTCCGATTTTCCATTCGTGTTACACAGTTTACGCGTAAACTGTGTGTCACGAATGGAAATTCGGAATTTTCTCCTAGTGCGTATGGAACTGGTTATTATTTTTGTTCTATTCGTGTTCAGAAGGGTTGAGTTATAGATAACACATGTAAATCAAGTGGGGAAAAAATTTTGCCTGCATGTAATTAATTTTTGTTTGAATCATTCCTACTTTTCTTGCGTAAACTGTGTGACGGTAATGGAAAATTGGTATTTTCTGGAAGGGCGGAAGGAACTGGTTATTATTATTGTTATATTCGTGTTCTGAAGGGTCGAGTTATAGATAACACATGTAACTCAAGTGAGAAAAAAATTTTGCCTTGTTGTAATTAATTTTTGTTTGAAACATTCCCACTTTTCTTGCGTAAACTGTGTGACACTAATGGAAATTCGGTATTTTCTCGAAGTGCGGAAGGAACTGGTTATTATTATTGTTATATTCGTGTTCAGAAGGGTCGAATTATAGATAACTCATATAACTTAGGTCGGGAAAAAATTTTCCTTCGATGTAATGAATTTTTGTTTTGAAACGGTCCTACTTTTTCTGGGTACACTGTGTGACACTAATTGAAAATCGTTTTTTTCTCGAAGTGCGGAAGGAACTGGTTATTATTATTGTTATATTCGTGTTCAGAAGGGTCGAATTATAGATAACACACGTATTTCAAGTTGGAAAAAAATTTATCCTACACAGAATGAATTTTTCTTTGAATAGTTTCCTCTTTTCCTGCGAGAAATGTGTGACACTAATGGAATATCGGTATTTTCTCGAAGTGCGGAAGGATCTGGTTATTATTATTGTTATATTCGTGTTCGGAAGGGTCGAATTATAGATTACACATGTAACTCAAGTGAGAAAAAATTTTTGCCTTGTTGTAATTAATTTTTGTTTGAAACATTCCCACTTTTCTTGCGTAAACTGTGTGACACTAATGGAAAATCGGTATTTTCTCGAAGTGCGGATGGAACTGGTTATTATTATTGTTATATTCGTGTTCAGAAGGGTCGAATTATAGATAACACACGTATTTCAAGTTGGAAAAAAATTTATCCTACACAGAATGAATTTTTCTTTGAATAGTTTCCTCTTTTCCTGCGAGAAATGTGTGACACTAATGGAAAGTCGGTATTTTCTCGAAGTGCGGAAGGAACTGGTTATTATTATTGTTATATTCGTGTTTGGAAGGGTCGAATTATAGATTACACATGTAACTCAAGTGAGAAAAAATTTTTGCCTTGTTGTAATTAATTTTTGTTTGAAACATTCCCACTTTTCTTGCGTAAACTGTGTGACACTAATGGAAAATCGGTATTTTCTTGAAGTGCGGAAGGAACTGGTTATTATTATTGTTATATTCGTGTTCAGAAGGGTCGAATTATAGATAACACATGTAAGTCATGTCGGGAAAAAATTTTTACTCTTTGTAATCAATTTTTATTTAAATAGTTATACTTTTTCTTCGAAAAATGTGTGATTTTAATGGAAAACCGGAATTTTCTCGAAGTGCGAAAGAAACTGGTTATTATTATTGTTATATTCGTGTTCAGAAGGGTCGAATTATAGATAACACATGTAAGTCATGTCGGGAAAAAATTTTTACTCTTTGTAATCTATTTTTATTTAAATAGTTATACTTTTTCTGCGAAAAATGTGTGATTTTAATGGAAAACCTGAATTTTCTCGAAGTGCGAAAGAAACTGGTTATTATTATTGTTATATTCGTGTTCAGAAGGGTCGAATTATAGATAACACATGTAAGTCATGTCGGGAAATTTTTTTTACTTTTTGTAATCAATTTTTATTTAAATAGTTCTACTTTTTCTGCGAAAAATGTGTGATTTTAATGGAAAACCGGAATTTTCTCGAAGTACGGAAGGAACTGGTTATTATTATTGTTATATTAGTGTTCAGAAGGGTCGAATTATAAGGAACAGATATAGCTCAAGTCGGAGAAAAAATGTCCCTCCATATAATGAATTATTTCTTTGAATTGTTCCTCCTTCTTCTGCGAGAAATGTCTAACATTAATGGAAAATCTCAATTTTCTCGAAGCGCGGAAGGAAATGGTTATTATTATTAATATATTCGAGATCAGATGGGTCGGATTATAGATGAAACATGTAACTCGTGTCGGGAAAACAAATTTCCTCGATGGAATGAATTTTTCTTTTTAATCGTCCATATTCTTTCTGCGTTGACTGGGTCACACTAATGGAAAATCGGAATTTTCTCGAAGTACGGAAGGAACTGGTTAATATTACTGTTATATTCGTGTTCAGAAGAGTCGAATTATAAGGAACAGATATAGCTCAAGTCGGAGAAAAAATGTCCCTCCATATAATGAATTATTTCTTTGAATTGTTCCTCCTTCTTCTGCGAGAAATGTCTAACATTAATGGAAAATCTCAATTTTCTCGAAGCGCGGAAGGAAATGGTTATTATTATTAATATATTCGAGATCAGATGGGTCGGATTATAGATGAAACATGTAACTCGTGTCGGGAAAACAAATTTCCTCGATGGAATGAATTTTTCTTTTTAATCGTCCATATTCTTTCTGCGTTGACTGGGTCACACTAATGGAAAATCGGAATTTTCTCGAAGTACGGAAGGAACTGGTTAATATTACTGTTATATTCGTGTTCAGAAGGGTCGAATTATAAGGAACAGATATAGCTCAAGTCGGAGAAAAAATGTCCCTCCATATAATGAATTATTTCTTTAATCGGTGTGATTTCCATGTCGTAAAGTCAGGGTAAGAACCTTTATTATTACGTACGATAATTTCAAACAAACAAAATATCCGAAAAATCTGAATAGGCTTATTAGGTACATGCAAGAAGTCGGTAAAATATGCTGTAGGCATTGTACAAGTTATGGCAACAAACGAGATTTTCACAAAGAAAAATACATAATACGTTCATTCATTCTTTGCTCTGCAGAAAGAAATATGAGTTAGTTAAAAATGGTAAAAAATATACCGAGTAGAAAAAGCCGTGTGCAGATTTTATAACACCAGGACCACCGGGTAGGAAATAATAAAAATATATACAGAGTGACCCGTGAGCAGAACGGGGTTATTTAAGTGTCACCTGTGAATAGAACGGGCTCTTTCGCTCGTTTTAATATTAAACCTTTAAGTACTAGTCCCTACGCCAATTTAAACTATCACCCGCGAGCAGAACGGGGTTATGTAAGTGTAACCTGTGAGTAGAACGGGCTCTTTCACTCGTTTTAATATTAAACTTTAACTACTAGTCCCTATGCAAACTTAATCTGTCACCCGCGAGCAGAACGGGGTTATTTAACTGTCACCTGTGAATAGAACGGGCTCTTGCGGTCGTTTTAATAATAAACCTTTAAGTACTAGTCTCTACGCCAATTTAAACTATCACCCTCGAGCAGAACGGGGTTATTTAAGTGTCACCTGTGAGTAGAACGGGGTTATTTAAGTGTCACCTGTGAATAGAACGGGCTCTTTCGCTCGCTTTAATATTAAACTTTAACTACTAGTCCCTATGCAAACTTAATCTGTCACCCGCGAGCAGAACGGGGTTATTTAAGTGTCACCTGTGAGTAGAACGGGCTCTTTCGCTCGCTTTAATATTAAACTTTAACTACTAGTCCCTATGCAAACTTAATCCCTCACCCGCGAGCAGAACGGGGTTATTTAACTGTCACCTGTGAATAGAGCGGGCTCTTGCGGTCGTTTTAATACTAAACCTTTAAGTACTAGTCCCTACGCCAATTTAAACTATCACCCGGGAGCACCTGTGAGAAGAACGGGCTTTTGCGCTATTTTTAATATCAAATCTTTAACCACTCAAAATCGGCGTTGTGGATTCTGAATATAATACATTCGAATTTGGCGGCGGCGGTGGTGGACTTGTCCTTACGGAACGCTGCCAGAATGAAGGCAACATGGCTTGCTGCGTACAGGGACCCGTCAACTCCGGTATTACCGGTATTCTTATTGAAAGTATTTGCCTATGGGAACCCTATTGTCAGCGACTCCCGACAGGTGGCAGCAGGGCCAAACGAGGTCCAAGCATGTCGTCTGCTGTGCATTGAACACACCACAGATATAGAGGAATAGATCGGCAGCGTAAGGGGAGGGACTGAAGCCAACGCGTTCGCTGCGTCGCCATATTGCGATCACCAACAATCTGACGAAAGGAAGGGAAGCGGGCGCGGGAATCAAACAAGAAATATTTTTTTAAAACTGTTTAAATTGGAATTTCACAATCCAGTAAATAAATTAATAAATACAGTTTTATTGTCATTCGGCCATTACAGCAGTAGACGTCACACTTATGCACTAACTTATAATAAAATCAGGTAAACTGATATAACAAAAGTGCCAAAGTGCATGTAGTACAATAGTCTTAATTCTGTATACAGAAGATGCTTCCATAGGATAAATGTTAATGTTGTTAATGTTAATTTATAGTCACATATATTTTATATTTATTCAGCTTTGACTAATAAACTGGTGACTCACTAGGAATATTCTAGCTTAGGCCTACACTATATTACTTGTAAATCACGATTACAAATAAGGAAAATCTAACACTAATGTAATTATTTTTCTAATGCTATTAATGAGTGCTTGAAAATGGAATGATTTCTTTTACTACTTTTTGAAGTGAAACTTCTTTAGCCGCGGTAGGAGTAAATCGAGAGCTAACCCAAACTTGCGTGACGGAAAAAATCGTCACGAAATTCTTACGCTCAAAATCGTCACGAAATTAGTGGGTCTGTGACGGAACGAACTGCACAGAAAACAATCAACACAATGATTAGGCTTATCGAAAATTCGAAAAATCCAAAATTAAAAAATCTAAAAATCCAAAATTTAAATAATCCAAAATTTAAATATCTAAAAATCCAAAATTTAAAAAATGCCTAAAATTACAAAAAATTCAAAGAGCCAAAATTCCAAAATTTAAAAATTCAAAGATTCAAAATTTAAAAAATAAAAAAATCCAAAATTAAAAAAGTAAAAAAATTAAAAATTAAAAATCGAGAATCCAAAATGTAAAAAATCTAAAAATCCAAAATTAAAAAAGAAAAAAGATCTAAAATTTAAAAATCAAAAACAAAAAAAATCCAAAATTCCAAATTAAAAAAATATAAGTTCAAAAATATAACAATTCCAAAAATCCAAAATTAAATAAGTCCAAACACCCAATATTAAAAAAGTCCAAAAAAATCTAATAAGCCAAAATTTAAAAAATAAAAAATAAAAAAACGAAAATTTAAAATTTAAAAATAAAATTAATAATCGAAAATACAATATTAAAAAATTCAAAAAATAAAAAAATTAAAGATCCAAAATTTAAAAAAAATTTAAAAGTCCTCAAATAAAAAAGATCCAAAATTTAAAAAATCCTAAATTCCAAATGAAAAAAATTAAAAGATCAAAATTTAAAAATTCCAAAAATCCAAAATTAAAAAAGTCCAAATTCTAATATTAATAAAGTCCAACAATCCAAAATTTAAAAATCTAATAATCCAAAATTGAACAAATCCAAAAATTAATTCCCCGCACACTTTTATTAATTTATTATAATTATATGTTAACCTCATATTCAAGGGACTCTCTGATTGAGTAATATGTTCTTTGCAAAAACAAGTCTTTAATTTTAATTTTGAATTGTCTGCTATTTAATGCTTTTGTTTCATTTGAATTTTTATTGTATGTTTTTATGCCCATATATTGTGGCGTATGCTCTAGGATGGTTAATCTATGGGAACAGAATTTTAACAACTCTGTTTCTTGTGTTGTGTTCCCGAGTATTTTGTGTGTTGTATTGGTCAAAATTAATGTGCACATGAGTTAGAAGCTCTAGTTTAATATATTGAAAGAAATGTTAATATTTGTAGATCTCTAAAGAGTGGCCTTCATGATTCCCTATAGGATGAATGGGTCATAATTAGTATGTTTTTCTTTTTAAGATGCTTTCGCATTCGCTGCAGTTTTCCCAGACAATTATTTCGTAAACCAGTATTGAATGAAAATAGCTGTAATAGACCCAGTTTAAGCAATAGTAATTTGGCAAATTTATAAATGAATGTTAATTTGACCACCAATATAGTGGTATAGTATGTATTTGAAATTACAGGGATTCCCAAACAACACTGTGGTTCACCATTTTAGTATAAATTCGGGATTATGTAGGAAGAAAAACAATTTTCCTTAATGAATACGTTGTACTTAAGCGGACACGTTGGTGATACCAATATGGCGTCGGCACTGCTTCCCTTGCCTCTCTTCGCCCCTGACTCGGCTTCACTGCCACCTGCAGTTAAGGATACGACGCTGCCGATCTATTCCTCTATATCTGTGGAACACACAGATATATAGAATTAGATCGGCAATGGCGTATGCTGTGCTATTGGCGGCAGTGAAGCCACGTTGAGCAGCTGTTACAGTGTAGTAATATGGCGGTCCGCGCATCAATGTCGGACACTTGTTTTGAAAGATACCGACAAATAACATTTCAAATATGCTTTGATGGACTGAAAACAATTTAAATCAAAATAAAAGACAGAAGAAGTTATATTTTGCAGTCCAGCAGTAACCTATGAAACTAGTATGAGTTATTCTTATTGCACTCTTTTTCCTGCCCTCTTTCCAATTACAGTGTTCTTAATTTTAATGAAAATAAATAGTGAAAATGTGTTGCACAAACTTTCTCGCATATATGTGCTAAAAACTAGTATAAAAAAGGAGATTATAGAGGAAATTACATTTTTTAATACATTTTACAACACTAACAGGTAATCTAGAACGGAAGGCATCAGGGCCGATCTTTATGCACAATGCTTTTACCGTGAAATAATAATAATAATAATCAATGACGGAGGATAGATATTGGACATCAGTCCATAAACTTTCTTTGTCTAAGTAAATCATGCATTTGACAACATTTATTACATGTCCATAACGAAATAACTCTATTTCAACATAGAATGTAGGCCTACACAAATATTAAATATTGTTAGACTGTTAATATTCCACAATAAATATCTCTGAAAGAGGTAGGCTACTGTGAATTCGTCTGACATGACCAAGATTGCCATTTTTCTTATAGGCTAGTAGGGAAACTTCTATTTTACCGGTATATTTTATTTTATATTGTATATCCAGTGGTGATAGAGTTATGTGGTCATATTTATATGACTCGAGTTCCTATTGATATCAACATTATTCTAAAGCGTCAAATTTTATGCCAATGAAACCTAATTTTAAGCATGCAATTGAAACAAATATTTAAGAATAATAGCAAGAGGACATATTTTTCACTGCGGTTTCAGTATGTTTCACCAGTGAACGCGAAATTTCCAATAGAAAATTGTAAAATATACTTTAATCGAAGTTCTCGTAGCATTTTGTTACTGAATTACGTATAGTTTAATGGGTTTCTTACAGAGAGCCAAGATGGCGGCGGAGCGCAAGGCTAGGCTTCACCACCCAGATCCAGATTGCCGGGCTGTGATTGAACATAATGGAACAGACTATTTAAACAACAGTCAGAAGCCAGAAAACATGTTGTGGCGATCCTCTGTGTAAAACAGAGGTTTACACATATGCTTTACGAAATATATGGTTATAAAATATAAAGAAGATTAAACGGATGCTAATAGTTAATAGTCAATGAGTTCTTTCAAATCTCCTCGCTCAACACTTTCAGATCCTCAGAATTGAAACATTATCTTAATCATTTTTACAAAGAATAAAACTTAACAAGAAGTAGTATTCTCATTATCTACAACAGAAGGTCATGTTTCCAATATCTTCATCAAATGGACAAGATTCACTTATTTACTGTTGCTATATACTGAAAGTTCGCCCAGCAGGAAACTCAACCATTTATTCTCTTTCAAAGTATGATACAAAATTACTTCTTAAAAGGTATGGACAGTATTTGATAAATACAACTTAGCCTACTTAATTTATTAACTTTATAACAAAAATTCACATATTTCTGTTTCACATTTATTATAATTTGTATAGTAAAATTAAGAATATTTTGTTTAAACGGAATTTGTAAGTTTTTTCATTGCAAACATTAAAACAAATCGCAAAATTGAAACACTTGCAAAACTAAATTATTCTAACAGGCATTGGTGGTTCTTGTAAATTGAAGGTTAAAAAAATAATTTATTATAAAGAAGACGTCAAAGCATATTTTCCCTTTCTATACTGGCAATTGGCGCTGGCTATTTTCCCCTTCTAAATAATAACAAAATAATAATAAAAAAATATAAAAAAGATAAATAAATCAACTACACTGTTATTAAATATAACTCACTTTTATAATGCACATTAATGATATTAAAACACTATATTAGAACTGGAATTACTGATGCACGTAGATATTTTAATTCGAATCGAAGAGAACATAGTATTTTGAATTATTTGCACATGTGAACCCAGTACGATGAATAACAATTCCCTGCGAGCCATAATTCTGAAACATATGTAATATAATTATAAAACAAAAAGTATGAATCTATGTTATGGATGGGCCTATTTCTTAAAGAAGTTGACGTTTAAGAAGTTTAGGCCTATAGTAATAATCACAAGAAAACCATTCCCTTATTACCTTATTTTGACATTCCAGCTTCTTTCAAATTACGTTGACTTCATGAAAAGAACATTCTAAAAGAAGATAGGGTGTTTTCTTTGTGAAGTACTGTACAACAAGTTTTAAATACGTTTCATAATATTTGAATTATTTCTTCAACATTTTAACGAATAAAAATTTCATCGCGATATACAGGAGTAACTTAAATATTTTGAACTATTTGTCACAAAGCTACACATATCTTTAATGTTCCTGTTTTTGCTGACAAACCCCACCGGGTTCTTTTCAACATAATAATTACAACCAATTATTACTTCAGACAGTCATTAATTCTTTTAAAAATTCAATACTTTTTCTGGCGATCTCACACTCTCCTAGGCAGAATATAGGTATCTGATTTCTGGAATATAACTTCAACGTTATTAATCGCCAGTTTTTATAAGAAAGTCAACATTATTCACATCTAGTGATACGCATAAGCATATGGCAGAACGAGATGACAGGACCTCGTCTGACCCTGCTGCGCTCTTGTGGACAAATTTTTAACTGCTCGCAAAAGGTTCCCATTGGAGGACCCAGTCCACTACACCGTAGAGTTCCTCCACAAACTGAACCTATAAGCCTGTTGTCGACCAAGAGCTAAGCTAAGTTAGCTTAGTTTAGCTAACATAGCTGTGCGGGATTTCATATGTAGTTGTGTCGACCGAAAACTAAACAAAGCTAACCTAAGGAAACTAAATGAGCTACGTCAACTGGGTTAGCTGTGCACAAATCGGTTGTCGACCAAAAGCTAAGCTAAGTTAGGTTAGTTTAGCTAACATAGCTGTGCGGGATTTCATATGTAGTTGTGTCTACCGAAATCGATATAAAGCTAAGCTAAAGAAACTACGTGAGCTATGTCTACTGGGTTAGCTGTGCACACAGTCCCACGCTGGGTAAGCTAAGCTAGGTTTCCCCCTCCACAAGACAGTACTAATTTTGTTATGGGCGCAGTTGAAACGAATGGACACAATGGAGCAGGGTCCCGGGTTCAAATCCCTAGGCTGGCGAGCGTGTCATTCGTGGTGGACGAAGCCGTGACCTTTGGGGGTTTTCTCGGGGAACCTCCCGTTTCCTCCTCTCATTCCACCAACACTCTCCATTTCACCTTCAAATTTCCCCTCATTATCATCCCCTTTCCTGACTTTCGGGCCATCTCCCGCTGCGGGCCTCTCCCGTCCTGCCCCGTGGCTTGTGGTTATGTGGTTGTTGGTGGTATGCCGCACACCTGGGGGCTCTCTGGTGTGCCGCGACCCTAAGGGCTATCTTCGTGAAGGACCGGGGGCGTGGCACTTGTCTGAGGGACCCTGGGGGTGTGGTGCAAGTGGTTCTGGTTCTCGCTGGATGTTGGGGAGTTTCGTGGGGGCTCGCGGTGGAATCTGCTTCGGGGGCCTTTGGGCATGCCAATCATCCCATTCCCAAGGGTTTGGCACAATGGGCCCGCAGATGTGGCCTACGTACTTAGGGTCGTTCCCAAACCGCCACTACCCCTACGCGGGGAGATAATAGATAGATGGAGCAGTTCATTGCAATTATTAAACAATTTCAAATCGTGTGTGACGCACAGGTAAAGTTATAAACAACTATACCAAACATTATTTTATTAAAATGGTTACAAAATAATTCTCTGACACGGAATGCTTCTCTTGTAACTCGTATGTTATCGTTTAGGCGTGAAGTACACGCCATCGAGCTGCCAACATACCGAAGGCATTTTCGACATTACGTGCTCTGCTAAGGCGGTAATTAAAATTTCTTCTTTCTCTATTGTTTTGGCATGCAGCTAGTGTGTACGGTCTCATAATTTTTTTTTCTTAATGTAAATGCTTGATCACCTATAAATACATAGGGTATTGGATCACCACTTGGTATTAAAAGTTCATCATTGGGCAAACGTAATTGCCCATTTATTAACTTTTGACCAAATACACTGTCAGCAAAATTCCTCCATCACTGAATCGGCCCATTGAACCAACATCGATAATAATATTTTTTGTAGCGACTATTGCAAGTAAGACGATTGAATAAAAAAATTGTATAATTGAAAAAATTGTGATCCTGAATGAGGAGGACATTTTATTGCTATGTGCTTGCCGTCCATGGCCCCGACACATGCCATTTATTATGAAAGTCATCTGCGATTTTTCTCCATTTTTCTTCAGTTGATAGTTGGCTGTAAGATGTTCCAAATTGCAGTGCACACGTCTGCTACAATTCTCGAAACTGTATTATTACCCACTCTGTAGTTATAGCCAATTGTTCTGAACGAATCACCAGTTGCCAAAAACCTTGAACAATAGTATATTGATTGTTAAATTGAATACCTATACATTATTTTATTAAAATGTAATATTTTAAATAATGTTGTCACAGTGGGAAATGTTCAACAAAACTTAATATTAAATATTATATTTTTACTACAGTACAAACTGCAAAGAATTAATGGAAGAAACTACGCGGTGGCCATAGGGAGTCACTGAAAAGGATGAAGGCCAGCACAAGTGGGCAAGTTGCTCCTTCAGAAAATATTTGGAAATAAGCCACAGTGCTAGAATTCCTTCTTCCATATATGAGAAATCGGAAGCGAACTGGTAACCAACCCAGCGAAACCCATGAAGTGTCTTCTAACCATTCTGAAGATATAGCTGAAGATCAAAATATTCCTTCCTTGGAAGATCCTCAACGAAATGACACGCAAAACGCAGGCGGATGCCACCACTAATCCAACCCACATCAGTAAGAGAAAAACGAACGGTGAATCATTGCACGATTGAGGAGAGGGATAAAAGAAGAGCTGAAGAAGTAGAATAGACAACAAGAAACCGACATCCCTTGAATATGTTTTTCGATAGTATGCGCGAGACAACCTAAAGTTCCCTGATTGGTTACAGAGGGATGTGAAAAAAACTTCTCAATAATTGTGAACTATTTATATTCTTAAGAAAATGTAAAAATACAAACATATAATAAATCAAACAATAATAATAAATATAGTTTTATCACTTACCTCAAAGCAATAGCCAATCTTTCTTCTGGAGTTATTACTTTTTGATAATTAGTATCCTGTTTGGTGATATCCAAAGTAATCAATGATAACAACTAAATCAAATTGTGTTCTACAAACACGATAATGTAACTGGAAATTGTCGTCATCTAATTCGTCAAGTAAAGTGACAAACTCCCCACTTTCTTGCCTATGTTGAGTGTGATTACTTAACCAATATGTGGGATTCTGTCTTTTCTTGTTTAAGTAATAATTCAGGATTAATGTTCTTTTTCTGTGATGAGTATTGCAATCATCATCATCAGAACTTTCGTCTTCGATAATTTTTATTGTAACGTCAACAAATCACTAACAACTGATTAGCATTCACTTAGTTTTTGGTGGGCTTAGCTTAAATGGAGTTAGCTTTGCTGCAGTCAGGTTAGCTTAGTAAGGCGTAGCTTAGCTCTTAGCTCTTGGTCGACAACCGGCTATAGTGTTGGACTCAGCTAAGCTCCTCTGGAATATGGGGAAAGATAAGGGGATGTATTGGTCTTTCCCCACATTCCAGAGGAGTCCAACACTATACCAGGGATTCCACCTCATTGCCTCCGCCTGAAGGTGGGAATACCAATCGTGCTGCTCCGAAACATCAGTCCCTCGAAATTGTGCAACGGCACCAGGCTTCAGACCCTTTCCGAGCATTTGATAGAAGCTACCATCATCCCAGGTGTTGGCCGGGGGATATTATTTTTATTCCGCGAATTCCTTTGATTTCATCTGATTACTATTTTCAGTTTAAACGTCTAAACTAAAACTAAATTCCGTGGCGCTAAACCCCTGAAAGGACTAGGCCTACCATCCGACCGCTGCGTCATTTTTCTGAATTAAAAAGGTCTAGAACGGGGTGCACTCAGCCTCGTGATTTAGATTGAGGAGCTACTTGATAGAGAAGTAGCTGCTCCGGACATTAACGGCCGTGGGTTTCGGTATGCTGACCACATCCCCCAATCCTGCCATCTGCCTATAGTTTAAACGTCTACAATTTCCAATTAAAGTATTTTTGCCGTGACAATAAGTATAACCCCAGGGCAAACTTAAAGGTAGCTGGAGTGGAATTATGGAATGATACACGGTCAAATGTATGTTGCCTGCTCCAGGGTTAGCTCATCTGAGAAATTTATTTATTTTGCAGCTTGGGGTTCAAACTGCCAATGTAGTTTACAGAGAAGTATTGCAATGCGGTTTTAATGTGTATATGCCCATACATCTAAATTCAGAACGTGGATAAAAGTCTAAAGAGGTTATCTTACGCTAAATAATATTTAATTTTTCATGTTTCTAAACGTCTCTTCAAGTGGAGACGGTAGGAGCAAGTGGGTGCACCAAAATGAAGTAGTGTACAAGTATTATAAATGAAATTGTCTGTACATTTCTTCTGGGGTCACATGAAGAGCCTATTGTACGTGACTCCTGTCGAAACTAATATGGCCCTGGTTGCTAGGACTGTAACAGCCACTGACGATGTACGCCAATCTCCTGGGATGCAACAGCGTGTGCGACAGTCCATGAGGCGTCGCTGTGTGGTTCGTCGTGATCAGGGGGGTCGATATTTTATACAATTACTTTAAATAGCTTGTAATTTGGGTTGTACAAAGGTAATTAGATTAGAAATAAAGCAATGCAATTGCTTGGTACTGAGCCATCGGAGACCATAAGTTTTTTATATGAAAAACACAAAAAAATAGTCCCTGAAAAACTTGTGAAAGTTTGTCGGTTGAGTTCTGATTCACTCTGTAAGGAACCATGCCCCATATCCTATATAGTAACGGACCATGTCGCACATCTATATAATACAACCGGCAGGATAATTGTCTCATATTGTTTTTAGATTTCATATATATATATGTAAGGAATAAAGTAGTTATAATTTATTTTACACAAATTAGGTGATTTTATTTCTCTTATTTTTTCCCAATATTTACTATCTTTGTTTCTCACCAATCTACACTTTTTTTGTAAGTTATCGGTAGAGATTCATAACATTGTAGCGCGGAAAATTGACTTTCCTCGCTTTGAATATTACATTAGTTCTAAAAGTTTATACTTTCATTATTGTATTCTTCCGCTTGAAAAGACGGACTTTACTTTGTTCTTTCATGTTAAGTGACATGTTTTTCTACCTATTATAAACTGACAAATCTTTGAAGTTCAAAAAGAGATGAAATTCCCATAAAAGTTAATTAAAATAAGTTTTAAGTTTAATATAGTGGCCCGCTTGACATCTATTACATGAAATATTCACTGCTACAAGCCTTCTATCTTATTATTTTAATTAGTTTTCTTGCATATTCTAAAAAAGTAGCCTTTGTGCTTAAACCCCATATTAACATCTTTTAAAATCTGGAAAAAAATAGGGTAATTACTTTTCAGATATCACACCCATTTCACAGCAGTAATACATTGTAATTATTTTAAATACATCAATAAAATTCCATAACCAAATTCTGTTAAAATGTTCCGGGTGAAATCATCTTTTAATTTAACATGTACGGTTAAACCTGAGTATTAGCTTAGAAATACAGTTCAAAATATATGGGCTCCCTAAAATCATGATTCAGTGTTAAATGGCATACGTATATACGAGGGTAAATCAATAAGTATCCGCACTTTTTGTTTAATCTTTTGTAGGTTGGCTGTGCCGCTTTGTGCTCGTACACATCGACATGTTGTTCATTTATCTCGGCTTGTGGAATGTTTGACCGTTATGACTCCACTGTGTATTGCGCTGTTGTACATTAAACATGACTGCACCGCTCAGCGTTTGCACCAAAGAATAACAGCGTTCACTGATCCGTTTTTTGTCGTCTGAAGGTGTATCAGGAGCCGAAATTCATGGAAAACTTTCCGAAAAATGTGAGAGTAATGTTTTACCATGGTGAAGCGTGTACGAAAGGATTTTTAAATTTTTTAATTAAAAAATGGTCGGACAAATGTGAAGGACGAGGAAAGAACAGGACGCCTATTCACATCCACTAGTGACGCGAACATTGAGCAAGTGCGTATCATGATTAAGACAAAGCGATGAGTGACTGTTGATGACGTGGCAATCCATGTGCAAATTAGCCACGGTTCTGCATACGGCATTATTTATAACAGGCTTGGCTTTAATAAATCTCTGCAAAGTGGGTCCCAAAACAGCTCACTGAACAGCACAAGCACAAACGGGTGTCCATCTGCCAATGCCCACTGCACCGCCATACTAACGAAGGTGAAGCTTTTTGAAACGGATAGTCACTGGAGACAAAACGTAGATCCATCACTCGAGCCTGAAAGGAAATGCCAAGCATCGAATGGAAACACCCTGCATCTCCAGTTAAAAAATAAAATCAAGAATTAATTCTCCGCAGGATAAGTGATGCTCACAGTTTTCTGGGACTTGCAAGGACCAATACTGCAACATTACTTGGAGAAGGACTCAACAATAAACAGTGCACGTTACAGTGAGATGTTGAGAAGGTCGGTACAACGCCAAAGTGAACTAAGCGCCAATTTGTCAAAATATAGACTATTGGTAGTCCATGGTGCAGATTTTGATATCCTACGGTCTGCAATAACGAACTAAGCGATACTGGTAAAATCAGCTGAGAAAAAAGGAAATTTCGTTTTGGTGGGATGTTAGTGTGGCAACATTACAGCCGCCAAACAGAACTAAGCAACATGCAAGATTGCTAACCTCATTTTGGATGATGACGAAATGGAAGAGGTTTTGAACGATCTGAGTGATTTTTCCTTCTCAGGAAGTGATGAATACATTCCTTCAACTACTTGTGGTAAGTTGAATACATAAATTTTACTTAAAATAAGTTTTTAACTCATGTTTTGTTCCGTCCACGAGGCTGTGTCTCTAACTTTATCTGACCAGCCATAGTGAACTAAGTGACATGCACATTATTTAGCTTATTTTAAGGAATTGCATTGCGTTTATTAGACTACTTTTGCTCCATTCTCTTAAGCATAATATATTTTATTATTTATAGTGTAACCCGCCTCCTTAATTGCCATTTTAAAAGAAATACAGTGATGTTATTGTGGTTATGCTTAGGTTAGCTTATAGGACAGTGATGGAGTAGTCCTGGAAGTTCATTTCCAAGGCATATGAAGATTAAGACAATAGGAGATGGAAAACATTAAATTAATAAGCTAAAGTACAATAGGATAGTATATTATGAGGCTGTGCAATAGGACTGCTCAATATAATACTGTGCATAAAGAGTGTACGTTTTGTTTCTTATTTAATAAAAAATATTTATTAAAACAACTGTTTATGTCTAGTTGTTTCAATTATCCAAATACCTTTTTTGATTAGCATGGTACTTGTTTTTATTACGTTGCATCCAGTATAATTATGCAGCCAAAGTGAACTAAGGTGCTACTTTAAACGGCTCATATCCAACCAAAGTGAACTAAGTAACTATACCATTTTAATAAATTTAACAAAATTACCTATTGTTATTTTTTAGTCGTACTTCTTTGTATTTGAATTATATAAGAGGCAAAGTAAAATATGTTGTACTTCAAAAGTGTTAGAAGTGAACACAACCCTATTTTACAACACTCAAACTTTAACTTCAGTTTTCTCAAAATATGGAGTTTGGCGCTTAGTTCACTTTGGCGTTGTACCGACCAGAAACAAGCTGAACGTCGAGGCGTTCTTGTAGGCAATGAAAGCCGCAAAGGCGTATCCTTTCGGTTTGCTTATCGAGTCCTCAGTATATTCAAGAACATGATGCACTGCTTGCACTGTTGACCTTCCATGTATGAACCCATGCTGCTTTATTGGCAATACCTCCAATAAGCGATCAAAAATCCCGCTCCGGATTACATTGGATATCAACTTGAAAGCAGTGCATTCTAGAGCGATGCCTCTGTATGAGTCAGGTGAGTCCTTAGGTCCTTTTCCTCTATACAACATCTTTATTGTTGACCTTCTTCTTGCATTTGGTATGGTTCCAAGTTCTACCCATTTATTGTATAGAACTGTCCAAATACTGATGGTGTATGGAAGTGATTCATTGATTATTTCATTGCTAATTTCATCTGGCCTTGCTGCTTTGTGGGATTTGCTTCTTTGTGCAACATCCCATATTTCTTGTTCTATTATATGCGTAAATGTTTCCGTTTCCGAATATTTTTTTTTTATTTTGTCCTGTTGTGTGAGGTTCATTCTTTGTAGTATTTTAGAGAAGTGAGCTTCCCAGGTTTGCATTGGGATTTGGGTTACTATTGTAGTTCTTCTGGGATTTAGTGCTCTATATGGTTTACTCTCGGCTTCTTCTTTTAGTTGCTATTCCATCCTGTGTGCGTATTCTTTTCTCTTCGTATGGAGTAAATTGACGCATGCCTCACATTTTCCTCCCATACTGTTCACCTTTTAGAAGCCTTCCCTATTCTCCCCTCACATGTTTTCAAGCATATTTTTCAAAGCCTCCATTCTTCTATCCAGCCACTGAAATATCTGCACTCCGAAAAAGTCTGCTCTCTAGCACAGCTAGCACGATAATCAGAAAGCTTGTGCAACGATGGTTCAAGTGCATTGAAAAGCAAGGGGACTGTGTTGAAAAATTAGGTAAATGAAAGTTTTGTGTTGTGTTTCAATGAATTTTAAAAAGAGAGTGCGGGTATTTATTGACTTACCCTCGTAGTCAGCGTTTCTTCATGCTGTAGGATTAATTAAGTTCTTCACATTATCACATATGCATGACTTGTTGATGGGGGTAGGACATAAACCTGTAATTTTGAAAAGGGGGGGTTTAAGTCGAGTTTTTCTATTTCCTTGATTATATTATACACTTAAATCACATGTAAGACATATAATTTTTCTAGAAAATTCTGAAACCTTATTAAAAAGCATTAACTATATTAAAAATTTAACGAAAAGTATTAAAAATTAAAAAAATTACAACAAACATCTGTCCGAGATGTTAAAGTTTGTTAAAGTTTATGTGTACCTACTTTATAACGTTACTATTTTATCTTGGTGCACTAATCATGAAGGCTGAGCTTGGTGGCGAGCGATTACTTCGTTTGGCGGTTCTAAAAAGTTATTAATACTTATTGTGCGTATTCAAAATTTCATTTTTTACTAATATCTTAGCAGATGCTACTATTCGCATGGTACTTTGTGGACACTGACCTTGGGTTTGATATAATGACGAACCTGAGCGGTAAGCAGTGTGATAATGAGTGCGATAAGTTAGGTCGCTGAGTAAAATCGACTTTTCACCACGATAGCTTGAACGGGAAATATTTAAAAAACACTGTCGTAGAAAAACAAATATTAAAGCATTAGTCCTATAGGACACCCTATTTACAACTCTCAAAACTGCAGATTAATTTATATAATCTGACTTACAAAACATTCTAAAAGCGTTTACAGCCTACTGGAGTTTCATTTAGTTTTTGCTATATTGTCTTATTAGAGCTACAATGATATGTGAGATTCTAACATTTAACTGTGTAAAAAAATAAGTGTGAAATCTGAAGAGTAAACCACTTTTGGTTTTGTTACCGCAATATTGCTCTTGTTTCATTACATTAACTATCCCAGAGGTAGACGCAAACCATTTTATCGAATTCCGTTTAGCCTTGTTAAAGACAGCCTTAGGAAATTGTTGTGTTTGTATTTAACTTATCCTATTCTCAATACTCTTAAGCTACGCAAATGTAATGCACTAATGAATATTTATTGTGTTCAAATTAGAAACTTTCAACGCTAGGTTCGGCTAATTCAGTTTTAACTTAACCTTCTCATACGATTGGTGTTTACGTTATTTGAATATCTCATCGGATCCCCCATCTCACATAATATTATCCTGGAAAGTTTCCCTTAACTACAATGATCCAGAACAAGGGTTTTGAATGTATACCTAGGCACTATACTTAATTTAATTACTAAGAAAATGTGCAGCACTATGGAGAAATTCATAACAGCTTGCCACAAATTGTGTTTCTTGAACGTATTAAAATACAAAAATAATGTACACAGCAACTCATTAAGACAGTCAAGTTTGTATAAAGCTAAGATTATAATATGAACTTCTGTTCAATTTATGACCCACCCAAAAAATGCTATCTCACCCTTTTGCCCATACTCTCTTTATACAAAATAAATTATTAAATATTAGAGAATAAAAATTTTAAAAAGTCAAACTACATGTGAACTTTATTGAAGCAAAATCTTGTGTGAGCGGTGTATTTTTGAAAAGTTACTGCAATATTCGGAACGGAAGGGCGAGAATAGTTTCTGGAAAAGAAATTGAATCCAGCCAGTTTCAGAGACCAAAGTTCTTGTAAAGATACTTACGTCCATACTGCAATGAAAAATATTTAACATAAATTAGGGATATTTCGTACCCTCACAGCCCCAGTAATTGCAAATTTCCTAATGTTAGTAAGTGAAACAACATTGTACAAAACAAACATTACATTATAAGCCTATGAGTGGTTTCCGATTGCTCTTTGGCAGCAGCGATCTATGTTTAAACGAATCATTAACCTTTTACCCAAATGGGAACATTAAATAATTTCATTTTTTCTGGTATTTGGGATATAAATGTTGCACTGTTATTATTTTATCTGTTAATTAAGAATGTATATTTATTTTCATTAACATTTATTTTAAGTTTTCACCATTAATTTACAAAAGTAAGCCAACTTTGCGAACTTCGACATTACAAAGTCACTATATTTTATTAGCTCTAAGATCAATTTTTCCTAACCTTCGACAATCTAAATTAGTACCGCTATATTATGCAATGATCTTATAATGGTATTTAATAAGGTGTTTATTACGAAAGAAGCCAAACCCCACCACGCAGAGATCTGAAATTGACATTAATGAAGAAAGCTGTGAACGAAAAACTGGCAAAAACGTCATCTTTTAGCTATTGTACCAGTTTTGGCTATATATTTTAATATTGATTGATAATGGCCTTGCTCTGCTGCCTTATCAATCGGGAAGAAAAGAGCATCACTGAAAATATTTATTTGCTACATACCTAGCACATCAATTTGTCGATAGCTTCAATTGCAACGACAGAAGAATTGATTTGCCTATATGAGGAAGATTAAGGAACTTTAAGAAAAAAATATATATAACTTTGATTCTCAAAATTAGTAGATACAAAAACCATCAATGCCAAATAATAAATATAAATCTAATATCTCCAATATTTATAACTTGAACTTCGTTGCTGATTAGTTTAGTAATACTGGTACTTTTTAGGAAGACGTGAGGAATTGCCCATCAGAGGGAGATCGAATTCTTCAGTCCAAGGCAAAGTAGAGGGCAAGTAAAGGTGCAGCACAGAAAACAGGACATATTCCAGAATGGCAGTAACAATATTTAATAAATAAACTCCACCAAACAATAGTAAAACGGAGTAATTCTAAATAGCAGTAATTAACGCTGCATAAAATCAATCTTAAATATGATATACAATAAATAAAGCATCTCACAAAAGACATACACTGTCTACTAATTATACCCAATGACTGCTAACTATCCAAATCCTCATCCAGAATTTCACTAAGTGCAAGGCAGGGTTAATGCGAACTAATCTAACCTAACTCATTAATTATCTAGAATAAGATCGATCATAAGCTTAGGGAAATACGAATGGTGTGAGGGACAGCAATAAATTTCTAGCAGCATAGCTACTAATACGCAGCAAAATAATTGAATAAAAAAAGCTGAAGCACAAATTCAAATTATTTAGAATAATTACGGTCAGAGAAAATACAAGAGGGACCAGAGAAAAGATTTACATGAGCATATAATTAAGTGAGCATAATTTAGAAAATCTTAAGTTGAAAGATCTATGTGCTGCAAAATACACAGCCCAAAAAAAAATGTAACAATAAGAGTAGAGGCCCTAATCTAACCAGGAAAATAAGTGAACAAGATATGAGTAACCGTTAAGTTAAATTTAAATCAGAATCAATGACAGGAAAAATCAATAATTAGTTAATAGCCAAAAGGGGGAATAAGTTACTATAATATAGAATATAAAAAATCTAAATGAAACAGAAAAGAGAATTTACCAAACCAGACAGTAAATCTCAGAATGAAAATTTAGTTAATGACAGCAAGTCAGAAATATAACTATGGAAAGGGACCAATGCAAAAACCGAAAGATTAATTAAATAATCATAGTAAAATAGCAGAACTACAGAAAAATATCTCTAGGCTGAGAACCAATATGAATATGCAGACCGGTAGAAAATTTAGGCTTACCCCGGTTAGAATGAATTTATAACAATTTATAATATACAGAATTACTATACGAACTAGGAGGGAATTTCCACAATATTCACACCATAGAATTCCAATCTAAGTCAAGTTAAATAATCATGAGCATGAGAGCAAGGCAGAATTAAGTGGAAAAAGTAATTTTAACTCTATACAAATTTCAGTGCCAAATATCTGTATATCAATTAAACTTTAAATGATATAATTCAAATTGCCGAAATAAGCAAATAATACAAGCTATCAATCTTATTGAAAATTTTACATCACTTGTTACGTGAACAATAATTTCCAGAAATTTGAACCTAACAAGGAATACTTGTTTTAATACAATTAATGCACCAAATGCTACAGGGTGTCTAAATATAATCCTGAAACACTATCAAATATTTAAGAAGATTCCCGAAACTAGTTAGCAAGAATGAATTACTATAAGCAGGGGATAATTTAAGATAACTGTCAAAACTCAACTGGGAAACGCCCACCAAAATGGCGATGTCGGCAAGTCCGAATAATTAGCAAAATCTTGAACGTGACAAGATACATTATTAATGCTTCTAAAAAATTCACTCACAACAAATGTAAGACTACCTATAATAGGTGAAAATATTAACTGAGAGAGTAAGGAGTTGTCATATCCGCGTAGCATAGAATGTGAGGGAAATGTTAACTAACATTTACTACAGCATAGAATAAGCTAACCTGCTTCTTATACAAACATTGAAAATCTTTAGCAATTTCTTATATATATTAACTAGCATAATGCCTTGAGGCCTAAATCATGACTGTATAATGACGTTACAAACTGAATATCATTACATAAAATCCCTACGTGCCTGACACACACAAAATGGATTATCCCTGTTAACTTTCTCTTTATGCATAATTAAATTTTCTGAGCAAAGGAGTGCTTAAGGCACATATTAAGTTACTTTGAAATCATAGTAAAGTATTCCACAACTCACATGACAGACCAAGAAAGTTCTCCACGGCAGGACTCCAGACAACCACACTCACGAGAGACCTCGGCGAATCTAAATTGTCATGGCCTAGCGGTGAACCTCCCCAGCCTGCCACGTGAGGGCAGCACAGTACTAGATAACGTCATACCAAAGAACATAGAAAGGAGAAACCGTGGAATTATAATTCCACGTTACACAATTATAAATTGTTTACACAATACGATACACAGAGATGTTGAATTATTTTTACGTAGGTGGACAGAATACAGGCCTAACTGGAAAGCATTGAATGATTTGGATGAAACTCACTATGTGGGTTTTATTGTGGGGGGGGGGACTATGGAACTCTAAACTAAGTTTTTTTTGGGGGGCGACGCACTCTAATCGCGAACTGGACGTAGAAGCCTGATTTTGAGCTTATCAATCGTTTTAATTGTTTATGCGTGATTTGCGTGTAATGGTAAGGTTCATCTGTGGTTCGTTCGCAAAGCCGCGGACAGGTGCTAGTTTCAATTGAGAAAGTTTACGAGGCTGCTTTTGTATGATGTAGGCTATACATAACCGATAAACAAATTATTACATACAGAGTATATACTAAGAAGAACTGAATGTTTTAACTTCTTAACAGTGAAGAATCAGAAAGATAAGTAAACAACAGTACAGGCGAGACAACGACCAAGTGGGCTGAGCTCTCACTCGCACATGCAACTCGATATCGTCTGTGCGGGACTTGGTTTCAATGAAATACGTTTCGCTAACTTTAGGCCTAGTGGTTCTATAGTATATTAAATATTTTAGGTCTACTCACTTCTAAAGAATTAGAACACGTTTTTATTACCTTTTGCGCCCAGTCTCATATTGTTAAATTGGGGCTAAAATTTTAACTCGTCGTTGTGACTCACCCGTTTCACCATGTTTTTTTCGGCCGAGTGTCAACTAACACCATTTTAACACTCACAGGAAATGGGAACAGTAGCAAACTAGAAGACAGTGGTTAAAAATTCCTTTTTATGAATGCATTTCATTACGCGGTTCTTCTGTTTACTTTAATGGTGAATGGTGTGAACCATGAAAATGGAAGACATTAAAAAGAGAAATCGATGGAAAAACGTATCAATATTTGAAAAAGTCTCTACTAATTCCATCATTAAGAAAACATATATGTAAAATTATGTAGCTACGAAGTGTAAAAATGTTAGATGTTAGAAAATTTTGGATTTCATAAATGAATTCAGCGCATCTTATTTCGTTAAAATCACACTGAAGGACGAAAAAGAGGGTCATTACAAGACAATTTTTGTATTGTCATTATAAGATACTTATATAATTATGTAGATACAAAGTGTAAAAAAAAATGGTGGGTGTTAGAAGATGTAGTAAGCGATAATCGCTTCCTACCAGTCTAGGTTTCAGGAACAGTAGGCCTAACTGAACATTTATCATCTATATGATAAACTAACATATTCATCAACTCTTGCCATCGGCATCTACCAAATACATCACCATCAGAGCAACTTTCATGAACAGAAATGTATAATTCGAAGCTTCATCAATGAATTTTAGCACCTCCTCTCTATACCCAAGACGAGCTAAGAAGGTAACCTAAAGTAAACAAAAACCTGTATGTCCGTCTCACTCTTAGGTCATACGAGTAATGTGCTAGAGTGAGACAGATGTACTGGTTTTTGTTTACTTGAGGTTTCCTTCTTATAACGGCCAGAAGTTTTAATTGCTATTTGAATTGTGCAACGGTGTTTTCCAAGGGACGGTTCTTATAAATTGCGCAATTCTATGGAATTTTTAAATTGGTTTTTCAATATTGCCATCAGATTCGCTGATCTCTTGTTTCCTAGCCTCAATAGCCGCGTTAGCTAAGGCATGTTGCTGTGGAGCCTTGGTGCAGGAGGCTGCGGTTTCGATTTCCTCCTCGGGCATGGATGATTATGTATGACAGAAAAAGACAACCAAGCTAAAACAAGCTAAACAAAATAACATTAGAAAATTCATTTGGACAATTAACAACAGGCCGGTAAATGAATAATTTAAAAACGTACAGTGGAGCAAGGCTGTATAAATAAAAAAAATGACAAGTTCAAAACTATAAGAACTAACGCAGTTTGAGACAATATAATAGACACTTTCAGCGTAGAAACACATTAACGATCTATTTGAAGGTGGAAAAGAATTTTAAATATTCATTCCTCTATTATGATGGGAAATTTGATTAGGTAAAACGTAAGAATAGCATGCCAGCCGCCATTGGTTGATGCAGAGGGTGAGTTTTAAAGGGTCGATAAACTCGACTCTAGTTGAAACCGGTTAAACTTTACATAAGCCACAACAACAGTAATGGAGCTACAGAAACCAGCCATCAAATCATATATTGGCACTTAAAAAACGCTGCGTTTTAAATATGGTTATTATAATGAGCAACTCTAAACTAACTGCATTCCATCCATTCTAGAGCTAGTAGAATTCGATGCATTTACTTAACAATTGTTAGTTCGCCCCGTTCGACGAGATATTGAATAATACATTGTTTGTGATCCTAGTGAAAGTGAAAACTTTTGTGAATTTAAATTCCGTAATTCCCTTAAAGTTCACAGAAGGAAGTGGTCAGCACTTTACCTATGGAAAGATCTTTCAGACGAAATAGTTAAATGACACGAAGTGGTCTGCAATTTTTCCACAACCCTTTCTTAACATGCTATAGGCTAAACTATCACCTAGGAATTTGAATTTATTATTTTAGTTTTCCAATTGAGGTATATAAGTTATATGTATGTGTTGAAATAAGTTTTCAACCTATGCTCAATGATTAATTATGAAATATACAAACTAAATTAAAACATACCTTGTAACAATATAATATCACATAATTTAAGTTACTAGCAACATAAGTTATAGTCTGGAATATAAAATGATATGCAAACAATCTATTAAAACAAGTCACTGTTAAAATGTCTTTAAAACTCTTAAAAAGTGATCTTAAAATCCACAAAATGTGTTATGCTAAAACGTAGTTGCTGTGTCATTCTTTTAAGAAGCGCTTTGTCCTTAATTCGCTATATTCAGGTAACATTTCTCGTGTATGGAGATTATGTGTCAATTGTATGTTGCATGGTCATCCTTCTTTTGCCAGACGTACCGGACGTACATTTTAGAAACGCTTATCGCTGAATGAATGCAAGCCTAACGTTCCAGAAACCCTGTTTTTTTGGTTTCTCAATGCGTCTAATCTTCCGGAGTTGAGGTAGCATTTCATTGCTATTTCAAGAATTGTATAAAAGAAGGGATTTAACATTAATTAAAGACCTGTTTTATGTAAAATGTGAGGATTTTTATCCACAT
Source organism: Ectobius pallidus (assembly GCA_964059195.1). NCBI lineage: Eukaryota > Metazoa > Arthropoda > Insecta > Blattodea > Ectobiidae > Ectobius > Ectobius pallidus. Next base: position 2,059,578 of record CAXKWD010000010.1, read on the forward strand.
GTTACTTTTGTCATTCATGGAAACCAGTTATTCTACTGAATTTTCCTAGTTGATTTCAAACTTAGAGCTCCCTGATGACTTCATTTGATAACAATCTTATTACAGGTGTATAAATTTAGCTCTGAAAGGTTCAATAATTTGTACTTTTATATTGCTAGCATGATCCGATTCATTTTCCTACTCAGACGTCAGTAGCCTACTTTGATTTTTGTAGACTCTAAAAATATTTCCATGCCTTCTTCTTGGCTATTTGTTATGTATGTTGAAAAACATAGACATATTCTATCAGCAAGGAACATAATCCTAATGCCTATGGTTTTCTCTCGTCAACCGTAAGAGAGTTCGAAAAAAAAAACTAAGAGACTCTTTATAGTAGAAATTTAATTTTAAAAATGCAAATGGCCTCCGAATTCGATTTTACCAGCGGTTTGGGCATAGCAAAATTGAATATCTGCTAGGAATATAATTATAATCCCGTTGTTAACGAAAGCCATTAATTTGGCCACCATTTTGAAACGATGAAACATTAAGAATCGGTAATGCTTTCTCCATGTAAAGTCTATGTTTGTGCAAAATTTAAGTTCTATCAGAGTTGAGTAGTTTTTATTGGAAGAGTAACAGACAAGTCTCGCGGAAACCATTCGATTTTTATTAATTAGTATAGGGTCATTCCATATTAAATCAACAAATTTTAAGATAATTTTTTGCCGCACCATTTTTGATTTTGATGAAATTTGGTAGGTGATGTGTACCAGTCTTCTGAACCCCAAAACGAATCTTGTTATACCTCAAAAAAATTTCACTCCTGAGATATAGGCATTTGTTTGGGACACGAACAAGCAAAAAATGTAATTTCAGACCCATTTTCTGAAAGCCGTAGAATTTCTATTTGAATCAGTAGGATGATCAAATAGGGCTCATTGGAAAGCTTAAGAATGGACTTTCATTTGTGCATACTAAATTAGATTTAAGTTAAGTCTAAACACACGTTTCTAGGGCTCTAATCTTCGTTCGTGAACTGTCGTTTTGCGTAACTTTAGACATTAAAAAAACAATGAAGGACATGTAGTAACAGGCCAGTTTTTTTCCTGTTACACTTATGTATGAGTAGTATGTGTAGGAAAAAAACTGAGCTGTTACTGGTGGTCCTTCACCCTGAAAAATTTGCTTAAACTTCGAAAAAAATGTAAATCGGGCTTTTTCTCGGTCCCAAAAAGTAATGTGGGACAGGTGATAAAAATCTGAAAATACCAAGATGAGAAGCCCTTATAGTGTACTTTAAAATAAAAACAAAATCATTTTGTGACCCGAAGGGATAGAGGAGCTATGAGCCTTTGAAATATCAAGAAAACAACACTTGACCGCTACTGAAAATAGGCTAAGCAGATAGGATAATTACCACAAAATTTAATTTAAATTTACATAAAATATAAAACATTTATTTACAATTGAGAATTTTCCTCAGTCATACAAATTTCTGATTTTTTGTAATTTTTCTAACAAATTTTAACATTTGACTTCTTTTTAAGTTACATTGATGGCAATTTCAAGTACTGTATTTTCAACTATTGTATTTAGAAACCATTCTTATCCTGGTTTTTTGGATGTAGGTAATGCATTAAACACTAAAAGCTGCATAAAGCTCTTAAGGTCACATCAAATTAACCTTTTCTGTATGTTAACCTTTTTCTTCATTAGGTCCTCTAACAGATACACAGTCCCTTTTCCTTGGCATCATTCTGCTGTACTCATCTTTTTCGTAGAAGTCTTGTACAGTTTTGACTGAAACTTCATCAAGTTTATTCCTAGTCCTGTTTTCCTTATTCTGTGTCAAAATCCCGTTCTTTTTCACTAAATTTCTTGACTGGCGGGCTAAGTATTGGCTGACATTAAACTCACTCTGAACTATATTAATACTCCAACTACTCCAGGAGCTAAACTTACAATGTTCTTTAGTAGTTGATGCATCTTTCATTTCTTTCTTTAAGCTTGTGAATTAGTTGCTTGTACTCATTCGCTAAACTGGCAGGCTGCATGTTCATTGAAAATTCCTCATTATCAGTTGAAATGTTCAAATCAAAAGACTTGCTTAACTTTCCTGTTATAGATTTGACTATCTTACTAACTTTATTTGTTAACACTGAGGGTCTAGCTTCAACTGAAAGCTTCTGCACCTTAACAGGAGAAATACCAAGGACTGAACAAGCATCATTAGGCCTAACTGTTTCAACAAGAATGGCTTCAGGTTCATAAATGTCTGGGCATTCATCTTCACTGTCAGTACCGGTCTCTGTGCCTTGTTTTGGATTTTTAATTTTTTTAACATTTTGTGCACAATACCTTCCCTGTGATTAATTTCAGCTCAGGACTGCACATGGAAAGTGTCATTGATATTTATCTGAGAGATATTTTTAATAGGTTTTGAGTGAACACTGTAGGGGTCAGAGCAAGACCATACACAAGATTTGGAAGTATCTGTCCAAAAATTCAGCCTTGTGAAACATTTTATATCATCGCAACCAGTTCTAATTGAAAATAATGTTTTTTTGTTCTTCAGTGAACTCGGAAATAGTATTGAGTACTGAAGACCTAGAGTAAGATAATTTATGAGATACCTCTCCTTTGAAGATGCCAACAGCACAAGAACACTCAATCATAGTAATAATACTGGTAACAATTTCAATAGCATGTATTCAGCACAAAATAACAATAGTAATAATTTTAAAAAATAAATAAACTAATCAAAAGATAATGAAGCACAAACACAACCTACTTGCTGTGAGTCAGCTCAGTAAGTGGATAGTGGACAGCATTGAACAGAGGGGCTGGATCATATGAAGCTATGCATATTCGAACATGACTTGGTCAGCAACCAGACTCCAATGAACAGTGCGTGTCCAGAACTTATAACAGTTAACATATAATTCAATATACTGTATAGAAGAGTAGAGTTTAACGCAGTACCTACACCTAATAAACCAGGATAAGAATGGTTTCTAAATACAGTACTTGAAATTGCCATCAATGTAGCTTAAAAAGAAGTCAAATGTGAAAAATTGTTAGAAAAATTACAAAAAATCAGAAATTTGTATGACTGAGGAAAATTCTCATTTGTAAATAAATGTTTTATATTTTATGTAAATTTAAATTAAATTTTGTGGTAATTATCCTATCTGCTTAGCCTATTTTCAGTAGCGGTCAAGTGTTGTTTTCTTGATATTTCAAAGGCTTATAGCTCCTCTATCCCTTCGGGTCACAAAATGATTTTGTTTTTATTTTAAAGTACACTATAAGGGCTTCTCATATTGGCATTTTCAGATTTTTATCACCTGTCCCACATTACTTTTTGAGACCGAGAAAAAGCCCGATTTACATTTTTTTCGAAGTTTAAGCAAATTTTTCAGGGTGAAGGACCACCAGTAACAGCTCAGTTTTTTTCCTACAAATACTCCTCATACATAAGTGTAACATGAAAACAAATTGGCCTGTTACTCCATGTCCTTCATTGTTTTTTTAATGTCTAAAGTTACGCAAAACGACAGTTCACGAACGAAGATTAGAGCCCTAGAAACGTGTGTTTAGACTTAACTTAAATCTAATTTAGTATGCACAAATGAAAGTTCATTCTTTAAGCTTTCCAATGAGCCCTATTTGATCATCCTACTGATTCAAATAGAAATTCTACGGCTTTCAGAAAATGGGTCTGAAATTACATTTTTTGCTTGTTCGTGTCCCAAACAAATGCCTATATCTCAGGAGTAAAATTTTTTTGAGGTATAACAAGATTAGTTTTGGGGTTCAGAAGACTGGTACACATCACCTACCAAATTTCATCAAAATCAAAAATGGTGCGGCAACGCCCATTTGTTGATTTAATATGGAATGACCCTATAGACATTTGGAAAAGGGACCGATTAGGGCCCAATTCACTTTCCAACCTGGGATGGTTTTGACTCGAGATTTTTAAAGCGCTTGAAAACTATTTAAGAGAAAACAGCAAAGAATGAAATTTTCCTTATGTTAAATCCTATTAAGACAAAGCTGCTGCCATGTTTCGTGTGTCATCTACTGTACATTCATTTTTTATATCGATGTTCTTTATCGAGCAATATTCATGGGTAACACACTCAGAGACAAAAGTAAGAAACATATTTCCAAAAATTGTATCGCTGAATTCAGGGGTTCCCCAAAACGTGTATTTATGCTGAAAACTCGACTTCGAATTTTAGGGAAGAACACAATGTGTCCTCTATGTATAACACATATGGTACAGATCGAGGGAGCATTGCAAGAAAGTGTTAATCTTAGCATGTGTTAAACACTTGACAGTCTTCAATGGCGTCTTTACTATGTATTTTACGGGTGTTTTCAAAGTTAGAAAGATTGCAGCGTATTGAAATTTTACACAATAGGAATGAATTTCTTGCAAATATTCATGGTTTCGTTAAAGCAGGTTACCGGCAATGTACCAGTAATCAATCTACTTTAGAATGTCGTATTGAACTTAAGTCGCTATAAGAAAAATATGTTCTCAATTTTGGTAACTTTCATCGCGAATATGGTCCAGTGAGTAATTTTATAAGTTAATATCCTGACTGTTCATACATAGAGCTGTTTCAATATAATGCTCTGTAATAGCAATGAAAACAAGATATAATCTAACAGTTAATCGGCACGATTAGATGAAAGTTGTCCGGCAATAAATATTTCAGTCTTCGTGTCTAAGGTTCTATAACACTTCGATAGTGTGTATTATAGGCTATTTAAAATCATTACATTTATACACGAATAGTGCATAGGCCTAAGTAGCGACGGTGAATGACATTCAGTTGAAAAAGATTAAACTATATTGTTGATTTGTTGTTGTTGTTATTATTATTATTATTATTATTATTATTATTATTATTATTATTATTATTATTATTATTATTATTATTATTACTATCTTCATCACCATTCTCATGATTACTAATACAAATCTTGTCTATGTACAAGATAGATTCTCTTCTGAAATTTGTCTTTGCACGTACCGTTATTTATTCTCTCTTGTTACATTTTATAAGGTATTATAGCCTTTCCACGTCACATATCAATTCAACGAGCCATTACATTCCACTGAACATTTTCTATAAAGTAGTTTCCAATGCGAGTGAACAGTACGTTTTACTGCATTTCCTACTGTATACAGTTCAAGATGGAAGTAACTAACGAAGTGTATAGGAAACTGAAGAAAGGATGTTAGTAAGAGACTATCACATGACAATATTGTTATTTTATATTCCAAGAGCAATAAATAGTGTGGATAGCTGTCATCACTACAATCATGTCAAAGTTCCTCACATGCATATATTAATTCGGAGAAAACTTATCAAGAGACAACGAAACAAGAATTGACGTTAATAGTTAGCAAAAAGGACTACATCTTCCAATAATAATTCATCTTATCTCTTTCGATAATTTAAAACAACTTAAAATAAATTATTTATTTTTACTGTCTTTTCGTAGATAACATTTACCTGCTGCGATAGTTTTGGGAATTATATATATATGTATATATATATATTGTATGTATGTATGGTTCAGGGACTGAGCCCTGACGGGCTCGCGTACGGAGGCCACATAGGCGGGCCCATTGTACACCCCCTAGGAAAGAATTATGTGCATGCCCTAAGGCCCCCCAGTCAACAGACTCCACCACGAGCCCCCACGGAGCTCCCCTACATCCAACAAGGACCTGGTACCACTCCACGTGCACCGTACCCAGGGTCCCTCTTACAAGAGCCCCATAGGCGCGGGACAGCCAGACATGCGCCACTAACCCAGGGTCCCTCTGAGAGCTAGTATTAACCTGAGCAAAAGGTTCGTCATATGATTAAAATCTATGGGCACACTAATAATGTCATATGCTATTGCAGGTTGTGAATAATTGTGTTTATAAAAACATTCATTAAGGGCCGATTGTATAAACAGTTTGATCTTGGATCAGAGACTAAATTGATCTCAGTTCACGCTGAACTCGGAAATTTTTGTTGTATAAACGCTAATCTGAGATCAATTCGCTTTGAACTAGGATCAATTTTGACTGGAGAAATTTCTCCGATCAAACTCGTTTATCTCAGTTCAAGGGGCTGTTTTCCTATTTGAGACATAAGATTAGCTCATTATAAACATAATATTAGGCCTACCTGTGTGGTTACGATAAATATCAAGAAAACACACATAGAAAACTTCATTACATTTCTAGCTATAACGTAGTTGTGCGTATATAGGCTATGTTTTAGGCTCCTTATAATGGAGTGTAACATAACTCTACAGCGTAACCTGTACGTTATTATTAGGTTGCACTAATTACTATAATACGAGAATAACCCTTGCACCACAATTGCAACTAATACGAAATTATCAATCTTTGCCATTTCATGCAGCTCCCTAATCCTAAATACAGGTAGGAATAGGTAGGTAGGGTAAAGGAGAAAAGAGATTGAATAGTAGAAAGAGGAAACAAATTAAGATTTTCCAAATTTTCAATGCTGCTAAACGAGACTATGGTGACTATGGTGGAACTACTAGGAAATCTCGAGTGAGAGGATCTTAGGGGGCGACCTGTTTTTGGATTTTCCCCAAATGCTTTCTTCGTTATCTTCTTTTATGTGACCTATTAACTCTTTCAGAACTGATATTTTACATTGTAATAAGACAGTCATGAGGTAAAAACTTCACTGGGTTATTAAGTTTAAAATCGATAGAGAAAAGTTCAGTGGAATAGGCTACCTGGTTTCCATGAATGACAAACATAACAGGTGAACAAAAAAATCCTCAAATTTTACTTCTCCGTTTTCATACAATTCACGAGACGAAGCATTTATACGTCCTTAGCCGTGAAAATGTTAAGCCCATTTATAACGCCAGAAATGAAATTACCAGAACATTTTTCAACGCATTTTGCTCTTGCACGGATATTATCGCATCCGTCTTTTTGGATTCTAACTACAATATATTTATATTTTCCCAATTTCAATTATGAATTATCCTTTTCTGCTTAATTTCGGGCATATTTTTCTTTTCTTTCCCATAAAACAAAGTCTGAATACTAAGGAAAAAGAGAGTAACAATGCTCTCGTCTCGTGATACTCAGTTGTTTCTGCGATGTTGCCAAGTGCTCATGTATGAACTAGGATCAGAAATGAACTTTGATTAGTTGATCTTAGATCAGTGTTATACAATACCACTCGAGCCTGAACTCAGATCATTTTCTGAACTTAGATCATAATTGATCTCCAGTCAACGATGTTTACAATCGGGCCTAAAACACATTGAGTTTGAACTCACTGTCCTTGTAGGTAGCTGAGTGCTTAGCACTGTTGTTTGCGTCCTTGTAAATAACTGGCTGCAATGCTGAGACTTGTGAACTATTTCAAGCCAGCACTTACTTTAAAAGTAAAAAAATCTTATATTTGATGAATGATTCTAATGTTTATGTATTATGTAAAACCGACAAATTTCTCAACAGAACTATAGGGAAATAGTCTACTGAGAAATTAGGAGAAATCGCCCAGGTGACTTAAAAACTGATCATTTTGCACTTTTTTTAATATCCAAGGGACAAAGAAATTTCCCTGGAATTGTAATATTACTTGCACCCTATTTTGCTCCGAAGGCAATAATTTTAAATCAGTAAAAACTAAGGGAATCGATGAAAGAAGTTACCGGTACCTGAATATTGGTTTAGTTTCAACTAATTTCCAATATAAACTTGTCAAGTTTCATATATAGTAATATAGTAATATAGTAATATATATACATGCCGTCACGGTGGCTCATGCTTAGCGCGTGGGCCTGGCATGCTAGCGGTCCCGAGTTCAAATCTCGGGGCTGGCGGGCGTGTCATTTGTGGTGGACAAAGCCGTGACCTTTGGGGGTTTTTCTCGGGGATCCTCCCGTTTCCCCCTTCATTCATTCCACCAACACTCTCCACTTCAACTTCCTTTCCCCCCTCATTATCAACCCGTTCCCCTTTACTGGTTTTCGGGCCAGCTCCTGCTGCAGACTCTGCTGCGGGCCTCCCCCGTCCTGCCCCGCTGCTTGTGGTCAAGAGTTGCTGGTGGTGTACCGTGCCTTTGGAGCTCTCAGAGGGACCCTGGGTTAGTGGCGCATGTCTGGCTGTCCCGCGCCTATGGGGCTCTTGTAAGAGGGACCCTGGGTACGGTGCACGTGGAGTGGTACCAGGTCCTTGTTGGATGTAGGGGAGCTCCGTGGGGGCTCGTGGTGGAGTCTGTTGACTGGGGGGCCTTAGGGCATGCACATAATTCTTTCCTAGGGGGTGTACAATGGGCCCGCCTATGTGGCCTCCGTACGCGAGCCCGTCAGGGCTCAGTCCCTGAACCATACATACATACAATATATATATATACATATATATATAATTCCCAAAACTATCGCAGCAGGTAAATGTTATCTACGAAAAGACAGTAAAAATAAATAATTTATTTTAAGTTGTTTTAAATTATCGAAAGAGATAAGATGAATTATTATTGGAAGATGTAGTCCTTTTTGCTAACTATTAGCGTCAATTCTTGTTTCGTTGTCTCTTGATAAGTTTTCTCCGAATTAATATATGCATGTGAGGAACTTTGACATGATTGTAGTGATGACAGCTATCCACACTATTTATTGCTCTTGGAATATAAAATAACAATATTGTCATGTGATAGTCTCTTACTAACATCCTTTCTTCAGTTTCCTATACACTTCGTTAGTTACTTCCATCTTGAACTGTATACAGTAGGAAATGCAGTAAAACGTACTGTTCACTCGCATTGGAAACTACTTTATAGAAAATGTTCAGTGGAATGTAATGGCTCGTTGAATTGATATGTGACGTGGAAAGGCTATAATACCTTATAAAATGTAACAAGAGAGAATAAATAACGGTACGTGCAAAGACAAATTTCAGAAGAGAATCTATCTTGTACATAGACAAGATTTGTATTAGTAATCATGAGAATGGTGATGAAGATAGTAATAATAATAATAATAATAATAATAATAATAATAATAATAATAACAACAACAACAAATCAACAATATAGTTTAATCTTTTTCAACTGAATGTCATTCACCGTCGCTACTTAGGCCTATGCACTATTCGTGTATAAATGTAATGATTTTAAATAGCCTATAATACACACTATCGAAGTGTTATAGAACCTTAGACACGAAGACTGAAATATTTATTGCCGGACAACTTTCATCTAATCGTGCCGATTAACTGTTAGATTATATCTTGTTTTCATTGCTATTACAGAGCATTATATTGAAACAGCTCTATGTATGAACAGTCAGGATATTAACTTATAAAATTACTCACTGGACCATATTCGCGATGAAAGTTACCAAAATTGAGAACATATTTTTCTTATAGCGACTTAAGTTCAATACGACATTCTAAAGTAGATTGATTACTGGTACATTGCCGGTAACATGCTTTAACGAAACCATGAATATTTGCAAGAAATTCATTCCTATTGTGTAAAATTTCAATACGCTGCAATCTTTCTAACTTTGAAAACACCCGTAAAATACATAGTAAAGACGCCATTGAAGACTGTCAAGTGTTTAACACATGCTAAGATTAACACTTTCTTGCAATGCTCCCTCGATCTGTACCATATGTGTTATACATAGAGGACACATTGTGTTCTTCCCTAAAATTCGAAGTCGAGTTTTCAGCATAAATACACGTTTTGGGGAACCCCTGAATTCAGCGATACAATTTTTGGAAATATGTTTCTTACTTTTGTCTCTGAGTGTGTTACCCATGAATATTGCTCGATAAAGAACATCGATATAAAAAATGAATGTACAGTAGATGACACACGAAACATGGCAGCAGCTTTGTCTTAATAGGATTTAACATAAGGAAAATTTCATTCTTTGCTGTTTTCTCTTAAATAGTTTTCAAGCGCTTTAAAAATCTCGAGTCAAAACCATCCCAGGTTGGAAAGTGAATTGGGCCCTAATCGGTCCCTTTTCCAAATGTCTATACTAATTAATAAAAATCGAATGGTTTCCGCGAGACTTGTCTGTTACTCTTCCAATAAAAACTACTCAACTCTGATAGAACTTAAATTTTGCACAAACATAGACTTTACATGGAGAAAGCATTACCGATTCTTAATGTTTCATCGTTTCAAAATGGTGGCCAAATTAATGGCTTTCGTTAACAACGGGATTATAATTATATTCCTAGCAGATATTCAATTTTGCTATGGCCAAACCGCTGGTAAAATCGAATTCGGAGGCCATTTGCATTTTTAAAATTAAATTTCTACTATAAAGAGTCTCTTAGTTTTTTTTTCGAACTCTCTTACGGTTGACGAGAGAAAACCATAGGCATTAGGATTATGTTCCTTGCTGATAGAATATGTCTATGTTTTTCAACATACATAACAAATAGCCAAGAAGAAGGCATGGAAATATTTTTAGAGTCTACAAAAATCAAAGTAGGCTACTGACGTCTGAGTAGGAAAATGAATCGGATCATGCTAGCAATATAAAAGTACAAATTATTGAACCTTTCAGAGCTAAATTTATACACCTGTAATAAGATTGTTATCAAATGAAGTCATCAGGGAGCTCTAAGTTTGAAATCAACTAGGAAAATTCAGTAGAATAACTGGTTTCCATGAATGACAAAAGTAACATGTGGATAAAAATCCTCACATTTTACATAAAACAGGTCTTTAATTAATGTTAAATCCCTTCTTTTATACAATTCTTGAAATAGCAATGAAATGCTACCTCAACTCCGGAAGATTAGACGCATTGAGAAACCAAAAAACCGGGTTTCTGGAACGTTAGGCTTGCATTCATTCAGCGATAAGCGTTTCTAAAATGTACGTCCGGTACGTCTGGCAAAAGAAGGATGACCATGCAACATACAATTGACACATAATCTCCATACACGAGAAATGTTACCTGAATATAGCGAATTAAGGACAAAGCGCTTCTTAAAAGAATGACACAGCAACTACGTTTTAGCATAACACATTTTGTGGATTTTAAGATCACTTTTTAAGAGTTTTAAAGACATTTTAACTGTGACTTGTTTTAATAGATTGTTTGCATATCAGTTCATATTCCAGACTATAACTTATGTTGCTAGTAACTTAAATTATGTGATATTATATTGTTACAAGGTATGTTTTAATTTAGTTTGTATATTTCATAATTAATCATTGAGCATAGGTTGAAAACTTATTTCAACACATACATATAACTTATATACCTCAATTGGAAAACTAAAATAATAAATTCAAATTCCTAGGTGATATTTTAGCCTATAGCATGTTAAGAAAGGGTTGTGGAAAAATTGCAGACCACTTCGTGTCATTTAATTATTTCGTCTGAAAGATCTTTCCATAGGTAAAGTGCTGACCACTTCCTTCTGTGAACTTTAAGGGAATTACGGAATTTAAATTCACAAAAGTTTTCACTTTCACTAGGATCACAAACAATGTATTATTCAATATCTCGTCGAACGGGGCGAACTAACAATTGTTAAGTAAATGCATCGAATTCTACTAGCTCTAGAATGGATGGAATGCAGTTAGTTTAGAGTTGCTCATTATAATAACCATATTTAAAACGCAGCGTTTTTTAAGTGCCAATATATGATTTGATGGCTGGTTTCTGTAGCTCCATTACTGTTGTTGTGGCTTATGTAAAGTTTAACCGGTTTCAACTAGAGTCGAGTTTATCGACCCTTTAAAACTCACCCTCTGCATCAACCAATGGCGGCTGGCATGCTATTCTTACGTTTTACCTAATCAAATTTCCCATCATAATAGAGGAATGAATATTTAAAATTCTTTTCCACCTTCAAATAGATCGTTAATGTGTTTCTACGCTGAAAGTGTCTATTATATTGTCTCAAACTGCGTTAGTTCTTATAGTTTTGAACTTGTCATTTTTTTTATTTATACAGCCTTGCTCCACTGTACGTTTTTAAATTATTCATTTACCGGCCTGTTGTTAATTGTCCAAATGAATTTTCTAATGTTATTTTGTTTAGCTTGTTTTAGCTTGGTTGTCTTTTTCTGTCATACATAATCATCCATGCCCGAGGAGGAAATCGAAACCGCAGCCTCCTGCACCAAGGCTCCACAGCAACATGCCTTAGCTAACGCGGCTATTGAGGCTAGGAAACAAGAGATCAGCGAATCTGATGGCAATATTGAAAAACCAATTTAAAAATTCCATAGAATTGCGCAATTTATAAGAACCGTCCCTTGGAAAACACCGTTGCACAATTCAAATAGCAATTAAAACTTCTGGCCGTTATAAGAAGGAAACCTCAAGTAAACAAAAACCAGTACATCTGTCTCACTCTAGCACATTACTCGTATGACCTAAGAGTGAGACGGACATACAGGTTTTTGTTTACTTTAGGTTACCTTCTTAGCTCGTCTTGGGTATAGAGAGGAGGTGCTAAAATTCATTGATGAAGCTTCGAATTATACATTTCTGTTCATGAAAGTTGCTCTGATGGTGATGTATTTGGTAGATGCCGATGGCAAGAGTTGATGAATATGTTAGTTTATCATATAGATGATAAATGTTCAGTTAGGCCTACTGTTCCTGAAACCTAGACTGGTAGGAAGCGATTATCGCTTACTACATCTTCTAACACCCACCATTTTTTTTTACACTTTGTATCTACATAATTATATAAGTATCTTATAATGACAATACAAAAATTGTCTTGTAATGACCCTCTTTTTCGTCCTTCAGTGTGATTTTAACGAAATAAGATGCGCTGAATTCATTTATGAAATCCAAAATTTTCTAACATCTAACATTTTTACACTTCGTAGCTACATAATTTTACATATATGTTTTCTTAATGATGGAATTAGTAGAGACTTTTTCAAATATTGATACGTTTTTCCATCGATTTCTCTTTTTAATGTCTTCCATTTTCATGGTTCACACCATTCACCATTAAAGTAAACAGAAGAACCGCGTAATGAAATGCATTCATAAAAAGGAATTTTTAACCACTGTCTTCTAGTTTGCTACTGTTCCCATTTCCTGTGAGTGTTAAAATGGTGTTAGTTGACACTCGGCCGAAAAAAACATGGTGAAACGGGTGAGTCACAACGACGAGTTAAAATTTTAGCCCCAATTTAACAATATGAGACTGGGCGCAAAAGGTAATAAAAACGTGTTCTAATTCTTTAGAAGTGAGTAGACCTAAAATATTTAATATACTATAGAACCACTAGGCCTAAAGTTAGCGAAACGTATTTCATTGAAACCAAGTCCCGCACAGACGATATCGAGTTGCATGTGCGAGTGAGAGCTCAGCCCACTTGGTCGTTGTCTCGCCTGTACTGTTGTTTACTTATCTTTCTGATTCTTCACTGTTAAGAAGTTAAAACATTCAGTTCTTCTTAGTATATACTCTGTATGTAATAATTTGTTTATCGGTTATGTATAGCCTACATCATACAAAAGCAGCCTCGTAAACTTTCTCAATTGAAACTAGCACCTGTCCGCGGCTTTGCGAACGAACCACAGATGAACCTTACCGTTACACGCAAATCACGCATAAACAATTAAAACGATTGATAAGCTCAAAATCAGGCTTCTACGTCCAGTTCGCGATTAGAGTGCGTCGCCCCCCAAAAAAAACTTAGTTTAGAGTTCCATAGTCCCCCCCCCCACAATAAAACCCACATAGTGAGTTTCATCCAAATCATTCAATGCTTTCCAGTTAGGCCTGTATTCTGTCCACATACGTAAAAATAATTCAACATCTCTGTGTATCGTATTGTGTAAACAATTTATAATTGAAGCTATCAACAAATTGATGTGCTAGGTATGTAGCAAATAAATATTTTCAGTGATGCTCTTTTCTTCCCGATTGATAAGGCAGCAGAGCAAGGCCATTATCAATCAATATTAAAATATATAGCCAAAACTGGTACAATAGCTAAAAGATGACGTTTTTGCCAGTTTTTCGTTCACAGCTTTCTTCATTAATGTCAATTTCAGATCTCTGCGTGGTGGGGTTTGGCTTCTTTCGTAATAAACACCTTATTAAATACCATTATAAGATCATTGCATAATATAGCGGTACTAATTTAGATTGTCGAAGATTAGGAAAAATTGATCTTAGAGCTAATAAAATATAGTGACTTTGTAATGTCGAAGTTCGCAAAGTTGGCTTACTTTTGTAAATTAATGGTGAAAACGTAAAATAAATGTAAATGAAAATAAATATACATTCTTAATTAACAGATAAAATAATAACAGTGCAACATTTATATCCCAAATACCAGAAAAAATGAAATTATTTAATGTTCCCATTTGGGTAAAAGGTTAATGATTCGTTTAAACATAGATCGCTGCTGCCAAAGAGCAATCGGAAACCACTCATAGGCTTATAATGTAATGTTTGTTTTGTACAATGTTGTTTCACTTACTAACATTAGGAAATTTGCAATTACTGGGGCTGTGAGGGTACGAAATATCCCCAAATGGAACAAGGTGGTCCGGAATCCTCCCCCGGATTTTGATTGTTTGTTATGAAGTGGAAAATGATGAGTTTTTAAGTCCACTAGGTGATTCGTCCAGATTTCTCAGAAGATACTTTTTCACCCAGAGTTTTAGTTCTGTTTAGAAATTTGTCGTCTTTACATATTACATAAAAATTAAAATCATTAAACATTATTATAAACTCTTTACCTTAAAGTAATTGCTGGTCTGAAATAGTTCACGAGAAATCAATTAATCATTTATAATAATCATTAAAGATAAGGAACTCGAACAACTGCTGTCATATGGATTGTCAGGCTAGCTTACGCATTTGATACAAGGTGTCTAGAATTTAATAATATTCAACTTACATTTTACAATGCTCTTGTTGAAATAGGGCGAATACGTAAATGCTTTCACATTATTTTCGCAATAAATTTAATTTAATTTAAATTATATTTTATTAGGAAATTACTTTTCACGAATAAAACAAATCAAGGCAATAAAAAAGAATACCCGCGGGGAGGGGATACCCCTCCTCTGAATCCGTCACTGGGTAACGTAGGAGGAGTTATCGAACTTTGTACCTGAAAGGAGAGGGAACGATGTATGACTATTTTATTCTTGTTGATAATTTCTAGCTATCCATTTCGCTGATTGTACAGATCGCGCACTTCAGGTCTGCCGGTCTGCCACGTCACAAAACTACGGCCGCCAGAAGATGACGGGAGGGGTGGTTTGCAAGTTCCTTATGCGTGCATGTATTAAGAAAAACATTAGTTATTTAAGTTAAATGAGAAGAAAACTCACCAGTGCAGGTCACAGCGAAATTGATACCATTTGCCTTCCTTAGTCACTATCAATATCATCACTGGAGCTAGCGTTGTTATCACTACTGCTTTCATCACTATTCACTTCGCCTATCGTAACAATTAATTGATCTACAACTGAGTCGATGATACCTTCATTTTCCATATAGATATTTTCTAGCCTTCTTACGCTTTACAAAGAGGTTTCCATGCATCATCCATTGTACTAAACCTTTCTTCGCATAAGTATCTAACATGTTGCGTTTTAAACGTGGTATTTCTAACACCAACATGCTGTTTCATTTCAGCCTAGATTCTTTATATTGGATTTAAATCCGGATGATACGGGGGGAGACGAAGTACAGAATGACCATAAGCAGCGCATATCCGATCCATAGAGAATTTCTTTTGTGCTGGTTTATGCATCAAAATAAGTTTGTATAATTGTGGTTTGAGAATGCTTTCATCAAAATCAATATTATGTTCATGAAGCCAGGCAACCATATCACACTATTTGCTATTTGAATTTGGGGCTATATCAACTTGCACTTTATGATATGGTGCATTGTCTACAATGAGATCAGAATTTGGCCTCAGATTTGGTATATGTTTTTCAAGTAACCATTTTTCAAAATTTGTAGCATTCATTTGATGATGGTAGTCTCCACTCGCTTGTGTCGACTTCCATATCAAAAATGCATTTGGAATAAAGCCATTCTCACCCCCAGCGTGAAATATAATTAAACGTTCGCCTTTCGAAATTGGTTGATGTAGGCCTTCATTAGTGTCATCATTCCATGAATTTCCAGTTACGTGAGAAGAAAGAATATACGTTTCGTCCATATAAACAATAGGCCTTCCTTCTTTTCTATATTTCGCAATATTTCTCAGAAAAGAAATTCGTGTTTCCCTGTTTCGTGTTTTTCTATTAATATTTTTCTATTTGTTTTTTTTTCTTCACATGAATCCTAAATTACGCAAAATTTTCCTTAGACTCGTTTTCCCGCCCTCGTAATTTAGATCCTCCTTTAGCTTTTCACGAAGTGTTTCTACAGTTGGAACGCATTTTTCAGTCTTATAGAAATTATGTACTATTCGTGTTACAGCACATTCATCAAAATTATCTAGCCCCGTCACTGGTTTTTTACAGTTACGCTTTTTATTAGGCGCACTGAACGTCGATGGAGACGTTGCAGCGGACGTCAGTTTTTCCCCTTTTTTTAATTTTACGTATCGTACGTAGGCCTACACCCGTAGTAGAAGCTGTTCTTTCCTGTACTTTTCTTAGAGGGATTTAGGCTTCGCCATTTTTCGCTTCACTATCCATAAAGTGTAGAACATTGTACACTGTTTGGCTATGCACGAGTTTACCATTAAGTTTAGATAAGATAGGTGGCATTTTCAGGCAAATCTAATGACACTACACAAACAAATATTACTAAATATTCTTTCAAATAAATCACAAGTCCGGACCACTACCTTCTATGACACGCACACAAGGTGTCTCGACCGCATGTTTTCGAACCGATCTGAACAACCCTCCCCAACCCTCTGCATTTCAAGGAATGTTTTGACCTGAGTTAACGATCGTCCAGAGGCACTCTTGGAGTGCGCGAACTGTACCCATTTCTATTAGATAACAATTTGAACGCCACGGTGAAACCGCTCTTAATATTTTGGTTTGTGAATTTCTTCAACAATCTAAATTAGTACCGGTATATTATGCAATTATCTTATAATGGTATTTAATAAGATAAGTTTTTATTACGAAAGAAGTGTAGTAGATTTCGTAATTTCCATTACGATAGATAGCAGGCGACAAAGGCATGCAGGGGGCAAAGGAACGCACCTTAAAACACACGAAATGAACTCAATTTAATACAATATTAAAATTGCCATAAACAAAATTTATTTTATTTAAAATAGTCTACAGGTTGTTGGTTGTGCTGTTTGAATTGCAATTATTGCTTCATAGGCAGGAAGATTCTTCCGCGTACAATATTAACCGATATCGGAAATGCCTAGTTGGAGGTCGATAGTTGGAATAACAACAGTACTTTAACGAATGATGGTACTTAATGGTACGTCATTATGATAGGCTAATGTTTCGTCACATGTAACAAGCATATCATAGTATGACCGAATAAAAAATTATTAGGAGTTTTACCATCCAAATACTTAATGCAGTAGTACTTTGCACAATTGTGTATTTCGAACACATAGCAGATGAGAACTGGATTCATCTTGCCCATAATTATGGTCTATAATAATAATTATCTTACATGGACAGTGCTGTTGTTTATATGTTGCCGGTAGAAGACGGTGTAGGCCTAGTATTGATAATAATGTAATGATTTCAATAGTGCAAGAACGCCAGTGATTTCTTTTTTTAATAGATTTTTATGAAATTTTAATTGGTTTAACTTTTAAAATCTCCATTACGAATAATTCCATGATGTCCTTTTATACCAATATCCGTTTTCAATGCCATGATGATGTTTAGACATCGAGGACCTAAGCTAGGGTGCGAATCAAGCTTCCTCATGAGAGGGAAAATATTTAGCTCGTGTTGTTTTATCGGGCACTGAAAATTCAGAAGTATTAATAGTTCCTAGTTACATAAATATATAACCCATGCTATACCATATACGATACAATTTATCAAACACCTGTAGTTGTTGTGTTTACCTGTGGTTACAATAATGTGCCTAACAGATCTTGGCAATACCCGATATTGTTATGATTTACAGAGAAAAAGGGAGAAAGTAATTTTCCTTGACAGGTAAAAATATTGCTGTCATCTTCCAGGGAAACAATTCGACGAGTCATTAATTCGCACTCTGACCTAGGCTGATATAGTAAAAATGTTTAGGGTGGCTTAAAATTCCACGCCGTTTTCAATAGACCTCAGAATTCGTGTCTATATTAGTTATGTGACACGATTTGATTTTTCTGATATCCATTATTGGGCTGCTCACCAATTACTTAGAGACTTGGGCAGCAAATCCCACCCTCATGTTCTTCTCTTTCATAGAATTCGAAAACAGGAAACCATGAAAAGTGAGTCGTACAATATAATGATTATATCAGTGCATCAACAAACACCAACACAGTGGTCAACGACCTTTTCGTGATAACTATCTCGACAGGTCAACTTTTAATTCATTCTTGACGTGTTTCGTATTTCAGAAATATTAGTTCCATAATATATTATTTTATTCAATGTAAACACGAACAGCACAAGAGTTTAAATAGGAAAATATATTTTAAAACAGAATACCCGGAAGTAGAATGAAATGATTGTTTCTTTTGAAAATAGGTTCTCGGAAGAAAATAATTGTTCTGTAATAATAATGCCGATTACATCATTAGTGTTATGTCTTTTATGTACTGAAATATTGAGTTCTACTCCTTATCTTATAACTTTCTCGGAATAATGGATTGGCCTACTAATATGACTTGCATAAAATAAATCAAATACCGGTAACTTCACAATGGTCTACAATGGAGAAATTTGAATAATTGATCTTATTACTTTTATTACCGGTACTTTATTTTATTTTATTATTTTTATTATTGTGGCTTCCCATACCAATGTCGAGTTTTTATCATTTTGAGGTTCCCATAATCTAAACATGCAGTTTTCATAAACATATCTGTGTGTCTGTCTGTGCGCGTGTGTGTGTGTGTGTCATCTGTCTGCCTGTAGGCTATGTGTATCTGTTAGCTCAAGAACGAAAAATCACTTAAAAGTAATTTTATTTTTGGGTTCGGTATTTTCTAGGGATCTGACATGACATGATGACTGGCGACGACTTTTCTGTTACTTTTACTGTTACTTAAACGAATAAAATGTCATTTTTCACGTGTTTCTTGAAAAGGACTCTCAACGATTTTATACACGAGGTGTACATATTCTATTGATATTTTCACACAAAAAAAAATTCTCTTTAGGGTATTTGCAAGCAAGCCGTTATTTTCACAAGCTTATGCTTCCTGTGAAGTCTTTGCATGGCGAACAATACCGTTTTTCGTGAGGCTGAAACAACTGAATAGAGCCAATTATCCTATGTCAGTGTATGAAGTGAGAAAGTCGTACTGTCGTTGATTAGGTTAGAAAAAGTTGTATGAGTGTGTCATATCCGATTAGAAAAAAATATAGCCTATGCATATCAGGCATTTTCGATGTATTTTTATTCATACTCTTTATCTTTATCAGGTTTTGTGCTCTTCAAGGGATAAGCAAGTGAATTAAATGTGTAATGGGAATTATTTCTTATTATCATATTACCAGTACCTCAATCTTATTATTATAAACAAAACTTCCAAGGCTTAAATTGTGTTTTATTTTATTTTATTGTGAACGATTTTTATAGAACCTTCCACAACTGAATTAAAATCTAATATATAACATTGAAAGTTTGTATGTTTCTTTGTTCCCTATACAAATCTACATGCTCAGAGCAATTTGCACGAAATTTTGCACACGTTCCCACCTCAACCCGTAAAGAAACACGGTCAACATTAAAATTAAAACAAACAATCACTTCCCTCGAAAAATTATATCGTTTATGAAAATATTACATGAGTTCACCAAATTCAATTCAGTTTTCATGATACCAATATTGTTTGCAGTGTTCTCATGAGTCTTCGGAAGTTGCAAGTAACTGGGCCTCGGAGTAGGATTTGACAAATAATTACAGAAGTTATCGATATAATTCATTTTTATAATCAATTATGGAGAATGAAATCAACGTAAATATCAGGTGTGATGAATCACATAAATTTCTGTACCCTGGGAAGAGAGAATATCATACTCTCGCTTCACATTTTGATGTACAATAAGAGGTCGTATGGCGAGAACAGCATTTTCAGCTGTTCAGCCTGAATTTGTGCCAACAAAGGGTAACGAGAACGCTATGTGAGAAGTCTGTAAAAAATTATATCCACTGATACGTTATTCATCGCTGTAGGCGTTGCATTGGTTGCGAAATAGGGATGTTTATTGTAAGCTAAACATGTAAAAAGAGATAAAATAGGTCGGAACATTTTTAGTCCTATATAATATAAATTTGGTGAGGGAATAGTTTGAGTGTGATTTGTTTTTCTTCGCTTCAAGCTCTAGATAAGGTCTTAAAAATCGAAAGTCCTCCATAAGTTAATTTTGAATTATAAATTACAAACCCCTACGGGTCTTTAAAGCTAGTTATTAATAAGCATCCGTCAAGTGAAATCATGAGTGGGTAATAAGTTTGAAATCAATACTAATAATTTTATTGGAACATCTCGTTTCTGTGAATGGCAACCGTAACAGTGGATAATTTTTTTGACATTCTAATATAAATCATCAGTACTCTAATAATTGTAATTCTGCTTTGCAGTTTCATATATGGTGAAGAATCGATACGTCAGAAGCAGTAAAAAGGGTAAATGTGAATTAGATGTGATGAAATTTAATAATAAGAATGTGTTGAATTCACATAGTGTTTTTAAGTTTTCCTTATGCATACTGTTCCCAAAAATAGCCATTCTTCCAGAAGGACGTCAGGGCAATATGACGTCAGTTTATAGCTCTGAAGAGGTACTATTGTCTCGACACTTCGAGTACTGAAAGCTGAAAAAATCAATCTTATTCAAGAAAAGTACTTTTTTACGGTATGATATGATAAAAAGAAAATGGCTTGAACAGGTTGGTCGTACATCATACACATTTTAGCTGTATTTTTGTGACAATTCCAACAATAGGGATGTAGCGAACTAGAACCAACAGGTGTCTCCACTGCTCTAGCCGGTATGCGCTAGCCGTTCGTCACTTGTTTTTCCAGTTGTCGTCTGCTGGTACCATGCTTTTAAATGGCGTTTCATCTTAGCAGACTGAAAAATACGTTCGAACTTTTCTATTTTTGTAGCGGGTAAAGCGCTACTAGGCGCATTTCTTTGTATACTGGACGATTCCAGAATATATTTACGTGAAAAAGCTTAAAGAAAAATTGCAGAAGATAGACTCTATATAAATCGAAAAGAAGGAAGAATAAGTTGACAAATACTGTGAGAAATGCCCGCTATTAACTACATTACTATAGTAGTTAGAGAATTCAAGTTTTTCAGCCTTAAGCACTAGTATATAGTAAGAACTCAACTCAAATAACCTGATAAACGAAAACACAGTTAACCGCAACGAACTTTTCGAAACCTGCTTACATATGATTTCATCCACTCACTCTAATACACTCGCCAGTAGCTAAACAGCTCACTCAGTAAACACGTCTCAGCAGTTCTACAAAAACGTAAGTAATAATAAATTCCATAACACTTAAGAATAATAAATTCCACAACACTTAAGAATAATAAATTGCTAGTAACCTTGGATACAATTAATACAGCAACAAGATTACCTGTATATTAATACTACCTAGAATACTTAATATTTTCTACATTATACCTTCAAATAAAGTATACATGTACACTACGTTTCTTAAAAACCTAATAATATACTCCTTTCCAATTTATAGTGTTGGTTATTGACTGATGATGGCATAACGGTTGCCGAAATGCATTTCAAGAATACAGACGTCCAAAGAATCAACATATATTGAGCTGAGAACGAAGAAAAACTAATTATAAGCACAACAAATTCAAGTTAATATAAGCGTATACTGTCTACGCCTATTACTGACTATAAAAATATATCTTGAGCTCTTGTTAGCCATCTTAATTGTATATTTTAACCTAATAACAAGAATTATACTACTATACAATCAATTCAATAGTGAAGAGTGACATCAAAAAATAAAAAACAATTTTATCACAATGGAATTCCTAATGAATCCATTACCACAATTATTGTAAGTGATAAAATACGAAAACATAAGTATCAACAAAAGCATTAAAGATACTAATTTTTAAACGAATATTAAACTTCTATAGTAGTATACCACAATTGTGAAAAAGAAAGTGTATACATAAAAAACCAAGTAAATGGTTATACTCATAATTTGATGAGACCTGGTTTTCACAATATTTTTAAAATAATAACTAACTTTAAATTTAATAATTAGTTGTTAAACAACTACTTTTTAATAAATTATCATTATTTGTGAACAAAATATATAAGATTGTAATTTTAAAGTTTTAATACAGGACTTATTGATATAAATGTGTATTATATTTTATCAATATAAAAACTTCTTATGACTACTTTTTGATAAATTATCATTAATTGTGAACAAAATATATAAGATTGTAATTTTAAAGTTTTAATACAGGACTTATTGATATAAATGTGTAATATATTTTATCAATATAAATAACTTCTTATGACGATTTATTAATCAACTAGTATGTTATGATATAATAATGATTTATACTTATGACTTTACCATTAACAAGGACAGTTTGAAGCAAGATAGTAAGCTGTATATGTTGTGATATGATGTAATTTATTCTTGCAACTAAATTGTATAACAAGGTCAGTTACAAACTGTATCATTATATGTTATTGGCAGTAAAATAAATAACCTATAAACACTCTACGTGTTCAGCTCTAATATCTTGTTGAGTTCTTACTATATACTAGTGCTTAAGGCTGAAAAACTTGAATTCTCTAACTACTATATTAATTAGCACTAGCGGAAATGAAATTCATTAATACTACATTACTATGTTCCCAACGTACAAAATGTTATGCACATATGAATATTTATATACAGTGCTGCTAATTTGGCGATTGGGTATGATTCAAAGTAACTAAAAGAATATACCTCTAGGGTTCAGACAGTAAAATACTAATTGATATACGTGATAAACACTGATATATGTGGTGTGTATTCGCAGACATTTTAAATATAATTTATTTTCTATACCAAATGCATATTTAGCCTATACCGTCATATTAAAAACCTATTCAAAATCAAAATATTAAAATATGTTTACAACACGAGAATTTACCTTTTTCTGTCCATAATAGTTAAAAAAGATGAGAACTTGAGAATCGATTAGACTTTTTTTTTCTTTTTTCTTCTCATTCCTCATTCTTTTTTATTCCTTTTATTATCGGTATGCTAGAACATCGTTACATGATTTTCATTTCTAGTTATGAGACAAAATATTGTTAAGAATATTTCATTGCATGACATAGCAGAATATAAAGGCAGAATTTAAGAATTATCATACGTTAAGTTATGTAGCCTATTAAATTGGCGACGCTATTGTCACAATTTTTATTCGAGGCCGTTAATCTAACTTGGCTATTTAGAAATCACAGAATTTATATTTTGATCTCAGATGCAATAGAAGGCTACAGTAATGTACACATAATTATACAGCAAAGTAAAATAAATATGCCTAAAATAACTAAATAAATTGAACAGGGAAGTGAAATTTAAATATAAAGGTGCACTAAATATACAGTTTAACAAAGGCATAAAACTAACACAATGTACTGTAATTATCATTGCGTTACTACGTAACTTTAATTTATTTTTATTTGTAATTTACTCTATTTTTAAATGGCCATAACATCTTCTCGATGCTCACGGTAAATTTAATATTAATTTTAAAATTAAAGAATATCCAATCGCCACACGGCCTATAAATATTTATACATTGATAACATATTAGGCCTACTGCAAGTCGAGTACAAAATAATGTCGTCTATATCGGAAATATCTCACAATATTTGTTAGTTAATTCTTCCTTTTTAGTGTTATTTAGAGCCTATCTGCTGTTATTTTTCTTTCGTCTTTTTGACACTTCAACATTCTAGAAGGGCCCAGTAGACAAGGAAGTATGTATAATAGCCTCGTGTCCTCTATAAAAATATAAAATTACGCACATATTTTTCGGACTGGGAAGATGGAACGCCATTTAAAAGCATGGTGCCAGTAGACGACAACTGGAAAAGCAAGTGACGGACGGCTAGCGCATACCGGCTAGTACACACACGCTATCTGTCGAAGAAGTTTGGCGAGCTACATCCCTATTGGGATGCCTCCTCTTGCTTGTTATCTCATCCATTGATGCAACGTAAGCTACGGCTTATGCTGCCTACAATCAAGGGCCTTGCAAAATCTCGAGTCCATGATGAGTGATCTTTTGATGTAATTGCTAAGGTCAACGATTGCCTTCTTCAATTCCAAGGGAGTAAAATATGTCAAAGTCACTAAAGCTGTCTGCAGTGAAGGAGTGACTTAAATGGCTCCTTTCATCCTCATGTATACACAGTTTGCGCACAATGTTCCAAGAAGCTTTTGATTTATTATTAGCTGAGCTTATACCTAACTCCTGCCTAATTTTTTATTTATAGCATAGTCAATAATAATATTTTGTTTAATTATTTATTTAATATTTCTATCTCTGCAGATTGCAAAAACAAAGAATACAGCATCAACTAAACAAAGAACAAAACCAGAACATAAATGTGCACAAATGGATTTACCTGGCCAGACATTTATTAATAAGAATAAATTCTATATTATAGTCAATATTAATTAAAATATTATAATGGATATTTATTAATTAGAATAACTGTAATATTAAAACTAATATTAATTACAATATTATAATTGAAATTTATTAATTATAATAAATGCAATAGTGAAGTCAATATTAATTAAAATATGACAATATTGAAGATGAATAATCATTCCAATGGAAAAATAATTCTGTAGGATTGTACAGCACAGCAGAGGATATCTCTGTAGGTTGCTCAGGTATTTGCGGCAGGTAGCTATTTCACTGCTGTACATAGGGATAGAGTTAGTCTCACTATACTGTAGATAGTGCAGATCACAATGACTAGGACCGGTAGTTTTTATCAATTAAAAATAAAGATAGCAATTTAAAAATAAAATTTAGCATCTTATTAGAAAATTTAACGGTAAAATTTAGCATTTTTTAGCAATTTGGGATGGAACAATTTTATTATTGAAAAATTAGGTTTTAAAAATTCAGTGCTTTATCAAATGCATTTTATTGATTTTCCAGTCACAATAATTACAAGCATAAGTAGGAATAAAGCATCACCAACTGGTAGTGAAATTGTGAACACTAAAATACATGTCAAAATATATGCACTGCTAACATGTATTTAAAATCATTACTCAGCACACACATTAAAAATTTAACATTGAAGAAATTTCAGTAATACCCTTCTTTAACCTATTTCGGCTATCTGTGACAATTACTGAAAAAGCGTTCTAAGTTACATTCACGTTGTTGGTAGGTGACCTGATTACCTCAAATAACTGCCTTGGTAAAGAGTGAAAATTTTATTTGCATTGTTAGCAAAATGTGCAGGCAGTCAACCTCTGAATTGCCTATTATATTAGTTACCAAATGTTTGTGGATTTATGGAACTCATCTGACCAGCCTCTGTTGGATAAAAGAGCTCATTAACAGTTTAAAAAAATTGATTTGTTTCATTTCCTGTCATATTATTTACATACGCGTATATGACCCTCACGGCGGCGTGGTCTTGCGGTTAGCGTCGCTGACTACAGATCCGTCGGCCCGGGTTCGATTCCCGGTACCTCCTCGGATTTTTCTGATGTAGGGAGGTCTGGTAGGGGTGCACTCAGCCTCGTGATTCCAAATTGAGGAGCTACGTGATAGAGAAGTAGCGGCTCCGGTCATGAAAACCACCAATAACGGCCGTGGGTGTCAGCATGCTGACCACATGCCCCCCAATCCTGCCATCTACCTACGGGAGATGACGCAGCGGTCGGGTGGTAGGCCAAGTCCCTCCAGGGATGTAGCGCCACGGAGTTTATTTTTTTTTTTTATATGACCCTCACAATGTAATTTCGTACTTATTTCGCATTTTATACTAATTTTGCGTTTTATACTGAATTCGTATTTTATCACGGATTGAAAAAAACAATAATAGACTTCATAATATGCTTCAAAACATAAAACAATATTTATTCTGACAGCATTTATCGCGATTTCGAAAATCTACCACCCCGAACAATAACTAAGATACTGCTACTTATTATGTTTGGAATAGGGACGTAGGGATGTAATTAAATAGGCAATATAGTAAAGAATGTCTATATAGGCATATATATATATGATTTGAATCGGGTCTCTCAACATAAGAGGGCATACTGGGGTTAATACAATCTTCGCTTATGTTCGTTTCAAACACATTTCTCTCATCTCGAGCGCAGACTATAATTAGGCATGCATGTTTTTATAATCCATGTAAGGTGGTTTCCTTAACTGTTCTCCTTCCGTTATTCACTGTTCAGACAAACCCAACCCGCATTCCTTTCAGGGTTTTTAAGGTGAGTCCCATACAATAACTGGCATTGTGCTGTTGCAATTATGCGGAACCTCCCAGTCTATTTATCACAAAAACTATAAACGTAACCTGATCACATAACGCAAAATAGGTTTTATATATTTTGTCATGTGAACGACTACCCTTTTGAATCAGTATGTTTAAACACTTTCCACCCTTTATAGGCTACGCTGTATAACGCTTTATACGCAAGGACGTTTAAAAGTAAATGATCCAATTAGACGTGTAAACTTACAAAATATTTTTTAAAAGGTCATCATTCACTGTTATGAGCACTTTTAATTTCTTGCTGTTCTGCGACCTCCACGTATCGATGCAGCATTTGACTTTAGAAGGTTAGTGTCGATCAGGTTAGTCATGTTAGTGTAGATCCTTAAAACGCAAAGATTTTGATTATGTTTGCAAGGACACAAATCTCGCACTTTTTTAATATTACCGAATGTATGAAAACCTAACCTTGTTTCATTGAATTAACTCTTCGCAAGATGAAAGAGAATATAAAAACATCCCACTATAGAAGCGATATAAATGAAATTTGCCTAAAGTTAGTAAAGTTAGTAAAGAATTTGATTTATTGTTGCTTCGACGAGAATTTCCTTCAGATACTAACCTCTTATAATTAAGTTAAAAAGAGAGAATTCAATGAAATAGTTCTAATGCTAAATATATGCACTTTCTTTATGTGACTCAGAATCCAAACAATAAACAGGCCTATGTTTGCATCTGGAAAATTGATAAAAATAAACTAAATACGAACACATTACTCTAGTGTGTAGTGATCTTGCTATATCCGACAATTTGGAATCTGCAAATGTCGTTAGTCAGTACTTTCCATGTTGAAAGTGTCATTCAGAGCCAATTTAAAAATTACTGTAAAACAACGATGTATCGGTCCCACCTCAAATTACGAGTATAATGCTCACACTTTTGTATGTTTTGAATGTAATACAATGATTTAATTCAAGAAATCGTTTTATAACTATACGAGTAATTATAACATCTCCAACAGAACATTAAAAGATATCAGTAACGTTTTTGTTTATCCATTGTCTCTTATTTTTAATCCTTGCGTATAATGCAAATATATTTCCCTACTTCCTCTAAATTGCAGTTGTCTTACCAATCTATAAGAATGGCAGTGTTTTGAGCACGAAATGTATAGATCTATCTCTCTTTTAAATGATATATCGAGGATTTTTCAAGGACTCAATTATAACCGAATGACTATATGACACGTGAAAGACATAATTTGCTTGGTCCTGCACAGCAGGCCTTTGCTCTCTTCGGTTAAAAATCCTCAGAAATGTATTCTTTGAATTCATGAACCATATTTACAGGAATTTAGAAAATGGATACCATTTCACTATTATATTCTTTGGCGTATCCAAGGTCTCTGATGGTCTAGATCAGGTGTGTCAAACATGCGGCCACTTCATTTTCGAAATGAAGCCCCCTAAAGTTTTAGATAAAATATTGTATAAAGAATGCACGCCAAAAAATGTAATGTAAAATAAAATTTGTTAAAACCTTAAGTAATATCTGCCTAGAAAACAAGTGTCTCATGAAATGCCTATATAGTGCAGTGTCTATGCAATGTATTGTTCACCGGGAAGCACTATGGTAAAAATAATAAAAATGGAACATGTTTTGAAAGTCAAAAAGAAAACAGTGAATTTCATTCGTTCCAGGGGACTTAATCATCATCAGTTTTCTAGTTTGATTAGAGATATAGTGAATTTGAGGGCTTTTCAAGCTATTAAGAATTTCGCTGGCTTTTTGTCATCAAGTTTTAAAACGCTTATGGCCCCTTTGAAAAGAAAAGCGTTTTCTTAGAAATTAAAGGCGAATCACCCGATAAGCTAAGAGACTAAAGTAATTGGCTTCAATATTTGACATTCATGGCATTTAAATGACAGAAATTTAAAATTACAAGGGAAAGATCAGTTTTTAATTTCGTTGAATGATAATATTCAAGCATTGGGAAGGGCAACTGGTAGGCTAAGTAGCAGCTTAATTAATTTTCCTACCTACTGGGATTTAAAAGATTCCTCATTGCTTCCAACATAACAAAGTTAACTAATGAATAATGAATGTAAGCCAAAAGGTGGTAAGTAATCTTGCGTCAAAGTTCTGTTACTTACTTTACTAATTCAATGGCAATAGACAATTCCTAAGCAAGCTTTAATATTGTCTATTTTATGTCTATTTTATGGAACCTGATGGTTCGTTGCCGCGCTTACCTGAGCCCGCCATTCAACCCTATTCTGTGCTAACTCCATCCAACCATCCCTTAAAATTCCTACTTCCCTTAAATCTATTCTACGTTTAGATCTTCCAAGTGGTATTTTCCCTTCGGGTCTCCCAGTCAATATTTTTTAGATATCGTATGTCTCCCATTTGTGCAACATGTCCAGTCCATTTCAGCCTCCATTATTTAATTATCCTTACTATAGTACAGGTAAAGAAGCTCGTCGATGTGCATTTTTCTCCTGTCCCCATTTTCTTCTCTCGTAGGCCCAAATATTTTCCTAAGCACCCTATTTTCGAATACTCTCAGATTATGTTTTTCCCGAAGAGTAAGCGACCATGTCTCATCCATACAATACAACCGGCAGAAGACGAGTTCTGATATTGTGGTTATCCACAAATTTTATTTTTACCATTTTTAAAATGTATTGCTTCCAACAAAACACAGTCAATTAATGATTAATGAGGGTATGTATAAAAGTTGTATGTTCTGTTATTTTGGTTATCCACATATTTTCTATGTACTGTCTTTGAAATGTATTGATTGTATTACACATAACAGAAAATGGGAAAATGTGTTTTATTTTATGGTGTTTTAAGATTTAGAAGCCGGGTTTCAGGTGGTTACTTCTTTAAAAAATATAACAAAATCCTTAATTTTTAATAGGAAAATATATTTTTTCAATTCGGCGTGCTGCCCTTGGACTTCAATTTATCAAGTCAGGTTGATCCTTAGTAAAAGTTGAGTTAGACATGCCTGGTCTAGATACTATGAGAATATTTTTAGGAGAAAAATTCCTCTGACACCAGGATTCGAACCCTTGACCTTCGGCTCTCCATGATAATGCTCTCTCATCTGAGCTGAGAATTCTGGTGATAGAGAATTTTTTATTCTAAAACATTATTATTGTAACGTTCAACAGAACAATATTCTGAGGTTCTTTCAATACACATTTAACCTTTTCACTGTTACTGACGTATAAATTCGATCGTTCAAAAACTGTGTAAAAGCAGTCGTTCAAAAACTGTGTAAAAGCAGAAATGTAATATTTTTAGAGCAAAAGCTATCTCGTAGTCCAGTCGATATAATAAAAGGAGGGGGATAGCTGGAAAATATTCCGAAGTTAATGAAATTTTTAAAAGTTATTTGAGGGTAGGCCTACTCTAGAATGTCTATCCTAAGTTTTCGACCTCGAGGACCCTGTGCTAACTTGGGGGAGGGCAAAAATCTCAAACTTTTTGGACTTTTTTCAGTTTTTCGCTTATATCACGTGAACTAAGCATAGATAGACATCCTAGAGTACCCCCAAATAACCTGTAAAAATTTCATTAACTTCGGAATATTTTCCAGGTAAAAAGTGGATATCGACTGGACTAATATGTAAAATTGTGAAAATTGTTAGCCTTGTGTTACGATTGCATTCCACAGAAACTAGTTATTCCACTGCAATTCTCTCTATTGATTTCAAACATATCCGACAGATGATTTCACTTGATGATTGCTTATAACGTTATACAAATTCAGTATTGTAAAGGTTAATACTCTTGATCCAATTTTATGCATTAGCCCAGTCAAAGTTACTTTCAACAGAACACGTAAGTTTTCATCTGGAAATCGCTATCAGCTTTAGGATAATCTTCAGTCTGAAAAAAAAAAATCCTCACAAATATGTTTAAAAACCATAACATCCAACATATCACTAACTCTGGCAGCAAACGAACTATGGAAACAGATGGAAATATTGCCACATCGTGTTCTCTGTAACAAGTTATATGTTTAACAAATAGGTTATATAACTTTTTATGTAACTAACGTTTAGAGAGACGAAAATACATTTGTACTGCACAATAGTGATGTGGGCCGGAAATATTCCCAGTGGGAAGGAATTTATAAAATCTCCTTGGGCAGGAAATGTTCCCAAAAGTGAGCATTTATAAAAATCGTTAGTTTTGAATGTTTTACTGCTTATTAAAGGTCCGGGTACCTTAAAATGAAACTATTTCAGTAAAATTCCACATGTTTATCAAGGAGCCGTCTAGGGAAGTATTACCTTCTCCTATGATATAATTTATCACTTATTGTCAGAACAAGTCATCTTCTTTTAAAAAATAATAATTCGTGATAATCTCTTAGATTTTCTTTATAAACTTGTATGTTATAAAGTGATACATCACACTTATTTAAACAGGATTAAAGATAAGTAATTTAACATAATTGTTAATAATTGTGTTCGTATTTTAAAAATGAAATGCCAGAAACCAACACCTTCAATATTGCACAAACACAAATTTAAATATAATTAGTTTACAGCCAATATTTAATCATATATCAGTCGGACGGTCTAGGCTAATCCTACTGTAGTTTAGGGGGAAATTTAGTTCTTTCATGATTTATGAGGGCTAAGAGGAACCTTCGACTTTGCAGATGTGGCCATCCAAATCTTAGGAACTGCAGTCACTTCTGCCACCACAAAAAGTACATTCAGTACGTTTTCATGGATGCAATCTAAAAAGAGGAACCGCCTATCATCTAAGCGAGCAGCTAAACTAACTTATTTTTCAATCAAGTGGAAACTGATGAATGGTCAACCTCAGAAGAAGAAAAAGAAGAGTGAATCTACTTAAATTCAAACCGAAAGTACTGGTAATCCAGACGATCCAGATGAAGGGAAGGACCAGGAAGAAAACCTAGATGATGATGATGAAGGCCATGATGACAGTGATGATATTGGCATCCTTTCTGATCAAGAAGAAAAAGAAGAGGATGACGAAAAAAATCTAATGAATTTCAATGGAAGTGATTAGGTCAACTACTAGAATGAAGTCAAGGTCACACATTTAAAGAAAGCAAGAAGGCTTATTCCTAAAAGTTGTTTGGGTTCGTACAGTTTATGTTTATTACTGTAATTTGTGTCTAATTAATAGTGATTCTCTTCAATGAACCCTTTTGTATTGTACCCTGTATTGACCTTCAAGAGCCAGGGCAAATTTTAATTAACCTATTTTCATTGTTAACTATGTGAAAACCCAGTATTACAATATTTTATAAGTAAATAATTAGTGTTCATTTTTTATGTTCTTTCATTAATTATATATAAATCTTTGAACTTATGACAGTTCTTAGTTTTAACCTAATCATGATTAAATTTAAGTTATCTGAGTTATCTAGCTCGTAAATCATAAATTCCAGGGAATTTATGAAATTGTGGGAACATTTCCGGGAACATTCCCTGGGAATATATCCTCGAGATTAGGTTCCCGCCAAATGGCGCTGGCGTAGCTCAGTTGGTAAGACATTGGCACGGATAGCCAAAGGTCCTGGGTTCAAGTCCCAGTGTCAGAGTAATTTTTTTCCTATAATATTATCTCAACTATCTTCTGTAACTTGTTACTAGATATTGATGAATTTAATTTTTCCGTTTGTTTGTATAAAGAAACTGTCCACCTAACCACAAATATTTAGATTTATCCTAAAGTTCAATCTATGCAACCTTTACTATGCTGTTCAGATGTACAATAGTATAATAATAATATATCCTTATCTCACATATATGCCCCTCTACAAAACTCTCATATGTAATATTAACAATTTTCATCAATGTTCCATATCTTGATGGCGCTGATTCTCTTCCTTTATCTTAGTTTTACCTCTTCCTTTTAGGATTTAAGCCGGGCCTTACAGGGCCGCAACCTGTTGGGAGAGAGATTATCTTTGGAACACATACATACTTTTTTGACCAGACAGGGCATGGAGGGCCACCCCGGATGAGTGATCAGCCCAATGCCGGGGCCACCTGCGATAAAACACGAACACAGAGGACGAGACACACCATTCACACACTCTCACTCCGAACAAGGCGAAAATGGGATGAAGATGATAATTACGGCCAAATGATATCTGGGGACCACAAAGAACTAAAGTTACCCGACATTCGTCTCACAGGTGAGGAAAACCCCAGAAAAAAACCTACGTAACTTGTCCCGACCAGGAATCGAACCCGGGCCCCCTGCGTGAGAGGAGCGAACGCATCCCCTTTACCACAGCGGTGGACGATGGCGCTGATATATCGTATAAATGGATATGCCCAAATATTATCACAGAACATATAGTAGTAAAAGCTATTGTCGATCACACTGTACTCAATTACACATTAAAACTAATAAATGGTGACTTAACCACTTAAAAATTGTTAAAGTAATTAAAATTGTATTAAATTTATATATCATTTATAACAATTAGTTGGTTAGGTTAAAAGCTGTGCACTATCATTCCATTGTCTGTTGCATCTCTATTATGCATATGTAAAATTTCAGCAAATTATTGTTATTAATATAAAATAACTCTTAGGTGCCCTGAAATCCAGTAATAATTGTAGATTAAAATTAACCAAATTGGTGATGGTTCATGGTAGTATCGCGTTGCATCAATTGCACTTTGTGGCATTTATTTCTCTCTTGGATATGTTCATTTCGATCATATCTTGATCTTCATCAGTCCCTATTTATGACTGTAAATTTCGACGTCCGGATTGCCTGAGTACAACTGTAATACTAAAAAATGTCACAAAGTTCAGTTAATGCAACGCGATACTACCATGAACCATCACCAATGTGGTTAATATTAATCTACAATTAATCTACAATTACTGGACTTCAGTGCGCCTGCGAGTTATTTTATATTAATGGCAATAATTTTCTGAGAAGTGGTTGGAAAATTTACATATGCATAATAGAGATGCAACAGACAATGGTATGATAGTGCACAGCTTTTAACCTATCCAACCAATTGTTATACATGATACGTAAATTTAATACAGTTTTATTATTTTAACAATTTTTAAGTGGTTATGTCAGCATTTGCTAGTTTGAATGTGTAGTTGAGTACAGTGTAATCGACAATAGTTTTTACTACTATATATTCTGTGATAATATTTGGACATATCCATTTATACGATATATCAGCGCCATCAAGATATGGAACATTTCTGAAGATTGTTATTATATTACATTATGTGAGTTTTTGTAGAGAAACATATATGTGAGATTAGGTTATATTATTATTATACTATTGCACACCCGAAAAGCATAGTAAACGTTGCATAGATTGACATTTTGGATAAATCTAATTATTTGTGGATAGGTGGACGGTTTCTTGTTACTATATATACACGCAGCAAAATCTACATGCAGCAGGTTACATGTAACAAGTTACACATTTCCCACTCCATGTGGGAAAGGTGTAACTTGTTATATAACACAAAAATCAGTTATATAACATAATGTTATCTGTAACAAGTTACATGTATTTGTAACAATTTTGGAAAACGTGTTATATAAACCAAGTTATATAAAGAAGTTACATAGTGTAAACGCAGGTAACGGAGTGTAAACGCAGAATACTGGTTATATAACACAAAAATCAGTTATATAACACAATGTTATATGTAACAAATGGCAAGTATTTGTAACAATTTTGGAAAACATGTTATATAACTCAAGTTATATTAAACAAGTTACATAGTGTAAACCCATCTAAACCAGCCTTATTTTGTAATTGTGAATTCAGAACGCATTTGTCTGTAAAGTCGCGACTTCTATTTTGTAAATAATAAAGAAAAAATAAAGTTTAAAAACACCTATGCACCACTTACGTCACAGATAAAATCAGGACATGTTTCGCGAGTGTCCTCCCATCCTCAGCTGCGGGCCTACTGGCGTGTCGGGTTCTCGGCTGGTGGTATTTTGTATTATGTTCTGTTCTCTGCTTCCCCCTCTCTTCCGACCGGTGAACCTGATGACGTCGCTCACAGGAGGGATATCGAAGTTCATCAAGTTGTCACCATTTTTGGTAATGAAGATCTTTTCCCACGTATTTAGATCTGAAGGTTTGCTGACGTGTTTCAATAATGAAATGTCTTTCTTTATGTGATGATTTTCTGTCCAAAAGTGATTGGCTACCGCTGATTTGTCAATTTGCATCAGTTTTACATTTCTGAGATGTTCTTTCAATCTGGTTTTTAAGTTCCTTCTCGTTTGGCCAATATATGTCATTGGGCACCCCTCACACTCTATCTGGTAAATACCTGATAATTCTATTTTTTCTTCAGTGGCATTGTTGAGCGGATGGTTCAACAAATTTCTAAGTGTGTATTTGTTCTGAGGTGCTAGTTTGATATTAAGTTATCATTTTTGAAAATTTCTCAAATTTATGAAACATCTTCGGGTGATAGGTGAACTTCCTGTATTTGACTTGGGCTACTTCTGTGTTAACTAGGGTGCTGACTTCTTTCAACTTCTGTTTCTTTTTATGTTTTTCCAGCATCTTGTGTATAAAGTAGGTTTTGAATCCATTGATGGTGGCCACGTCTTTTATATGTTGAAATTCTTTGTCATATTCAATTTTGGTTAGAGGGATGTGTATTTATCTATGTATTAAACTATGGAAAATGGCAAATTGGTGTGATTTCGGGTTGTACTTGTTGAATTTGATGTAGTTGTCGACGTGTGTTGGTTTTCTATAAATTCCAAATTCTAAATTATTCTGGCCTCTGATGATTTTCAGATCGAGGAACGGTAACCACCCATTCTGTTCAACTTCCATGGTAAATTTAATAGCCTCGTCCTATAAGTTCAGCAGTTTTATCGCATCTTCTAGGAACCTCTCTGGGACTATAGCGAACACATCGTCGACATATCTATTCCAACTTTTGAACATATGAGGAAATCCACTGGTGACTTTTAATTCTAAGTTACTCATGTATATGTCTGCTAGTAGTGGGGACAATGGACTCCCCATGGCCAAACCAGTAGTTTGTTTATAACACTCTCGGTTGTGCATGAAACTATTTTGCTTGATACATAACTCTACAAGTTCAATATATTCATCAATTTGTTCAGCTGGAACCTCATTTTGGGCCAACCAATCTTTTATCAGTTTCGAGAGTTTTCCTGTTGGTATGCTAGTGAATAGTGATGTGACATCAAAGGAAACCAATAATTCTCCAGGAGCTAAGATAGTGTCTTTGAACGAATTTTGAATGCTGAGAGTTTTGAATTTAGTAAGCTGGTTAAATTTTCTGACAACCATGGAGCTAGTTTGTAGGTTGGGGCGTTGATATTGCTGATTATGGGCATCATGCTATCATTGTTCTTGTGTATTTTTTTCAGTGTATATAATTTCGGTAGTGTAGGATTATTAACTATTAGTTTCCTTTTTTCTTCGTTAGGTATTATTTTACTGGATTTGATTTGATTTTTTGTTGTTTCCGCAAATTTTTTCAATGGATTTTTTATCTCAGTTTCGTATTCTGATTGTTGTAGTAACTATTCTGTCCTCTGTTTGTAGTCTTCTTGATCCATAATAACCGTTTTGTTTCCCTTATCGACTTTTAAATAGAATACGGGTTTATTATTCAAATGTGCGTTGGTTTGTTTATAATTTGTGTTTATGCCCCCGGGCATTCTTTCTAAGACTTCCACGCACTTTGCTTGAACTACAATTTTATCATTAGGTCTGTCTTTGGCAAGCATGTTGGGAGTTATCTCTACATCTGCGATGTATTCATCCAGATTATTTGAATAAGTTGCGCAGGTTTTTAACCTTTGTCCAAAAATTCCATTTCAGCTGGGGTGAATGTTTCTTTCGAGAGATTGACTATATTATCAGGTGTTGACGCGGCCTCTTTGTTGACTGTGGTTTGTCTTTATTACGTGTATTACGTAACTTATCTACTTTCTGTATCAATTTTTGTGTTTTTGTTGTCATAGAACCTTGTAGTTTGTTATAAATGTTACATTCCAGACTTTTCCACATGGGGTTACCTAACTCTTTTCCCAATAAATATTTTTGTTAACTTAATTTTTTTTACATATTTTACCACATATCATGTTTAGAAATGAATATTTTGACTGTTTTTGTAAAATTGCACCATATTTTCAATGTGTTGCGTTGTTATGTTGAGTCAGACAATAAATCAGGGCTGATTTGGCCTTTATTAGTGCAAAATTCTGTTTCCTCTCACACTGCATTACTAAGTTGGAAACAACAAAACAATTGGTGACAGAATCAATAAAAGAAATCAAGCACACTGAAAACAAACTTAATAAAATCAGTAGTTCAAAAGCAAACAAAATTAAAGAAAAATTCCTGTCATGTCTAAATAAGATTGAAGGGTTACAATGGGTAACATAGTAGAGAACTTGGAGCAGATGGAACATCTGACTGTCAGTGATATTGCGTGTTACAAATATGCAAGATTTACATCCTGCGATGTTGAACGTACATTTTCAAGATACAAGTCTCTGTTCCGTGAAAATCGTCACAGCTTTAAGGTCCATTTACACTCAGCAGTGACGTGACCGTGGAGTGACAGGCAAGTGCATCTACCGGCGAGCCTGAAAACATTCTTCTATGCAATTGAGTGGTGTTGTTCACACTCGCCCGGCGCTTGGCCGTGACAGTGCAGTCAGTGTTCCCGCAGTCGCAATACAGTGAAACTCGGGTAGTTCAATTTACACTCAGCAGTGACGTGACAGGCAAGCCTGAAAATATTCTTCTAGAAAATCGAGTGGGGTTGTTCTGCCGCTGTGCAGAAGTACGAGCTTAAAATGCTCATGGAAGAAGAGCCAAATGCAGGACCATATGCAGTTTCTCATTACTCTGCTGCTACTCCAACATATTCTGGACAGCCTTCTCCTTCAGGAAGCTACAATGAGTGTGTTGTAGTGAATGAAAATCAAGATTTGCTGGTCAAATGCAACCGGCAACCTATTCAGTGCAACGGTATTTTAAGAATTTCGGTCAGGAATAAATACCTATCAAAATTAATTACAAATACTTTTTTACTCATATATGAGTTTTCGAAGTGAAACTTCTTTTTTAACTATGAAAATGTTTTTCTTGCAATGTTATTAAAATAATAATTTATGTTACCCAGTATTTGTAAATTAACACTTTAAGTTTAAAACAAATTTTGTAATAGTTTAGTTTAAGTTTAAAAAAATTATTTAATAGAATAATTTGAAAATCTTTCTAAACGTAGTTTAAGTAGAAATATATGTTTTTTTTTTTCAAAACAAAAGATCAAATTTTATACTGTGCGCCTTTGAAAATGTTTGTAAACTTTATTTTGAGTTGATTTCTTTTTTTAATTCAAAGTTTACAGTCTACTGTATATTTTAATCTACCATACATACCTCAAACAAACTTCAAGCCGTTCCCTCGGAGAAATTGCTTTTCTCCATTTTGTGTCCTGCTTTTTCAGGTTGACTTCCAGTTTGCTCAACGGAATGTTAACTGCATTTTCTGACATTCTGAAGTATTCTTGAAACTTTGCTCCATCGTCCATCAATTCTTTATAAAGAGTGGTAAATTCCCCTTCTGTTCTTCTCTTTTTCCAGGCCTCATGAACCCACTTCCGTTTTCTCTCTTGTTCCTTCTCCTCTTCATCCCAAAAAAGAGTAATCATTCATAAATCAGCTTCTGAGAATTTCGCCATTTTCCGTGGCATTTGTTACTATAGTAAACACTGACTGATGTCGTTCATGCCACGTTATAGTGTGAATAGAAATCACTGCGGGATCACGGGCGGTGGGAAAACGTGCCGTCACGTCACGTTCACCCCACTGCTGTGTGTAAATGGACCTTTAAGATGCACAACTTAAGATCTACTTTTGTCGTTCTCTGCAACAGTTCTACACTTGCTGACTAGAATGACTAGATGAGTACTTCTGTAAATATTGGTTAAATAAGTTAATTAAAATATTTTCATATTTTTTAAACATATTTTCGACTTTTTAACCACATAAAAAATAAAGATCTTCGTTTTTATAAGCACCTAAAACTCCGAGCCCTAGTCATAAATATAATACCTAGGCTATATACTAATAATAGTGATTATTTATATCTTGAATCAATGACAATTTTATATAAAGAATGTGGAATTTAACCACTCGCAAGAGCCTATCGTCATAATTTTTTTCTTTATATTTTTATGGTTTTTATTTTATTGCGCCTTTGTTCACTTTTTATTTAAATTCACAAAGACTGAACACTGAAGCATATTCGTACCATCGTACCTGTATCTTCTTTATCAAACACAATTTACACAATTATTAAATGAACACAACGTCTGGGTGTGTAAGCTGCATTTGAGCAAAAGGCGATATAAAATCCGGGGTGCGCGGGCAAAGAGAGTTAAGTACACCATCCTAAAAAATGAGATATGTCCTTAGAGTTATAGATAAAAATGTTCTCTACATTTGTATTAAGTCCAGTAAGTCATATTCTAAATTGTACAATAGTTATGGATGTGTGCCTCATAGGTTTATCCATCTCTAAAGCTATGTTGGGCTGGTATAGTGTGTTAAGTCACTCTAATTCTCAGTAACAAGAAAGTGGATTTAACTCTCTTTGCCCGCGCACCCCGGAAATAATGCATAATTATTTACATGCGTGGTGAAGCATTTTAAATCTCGTATAATAAAAATGCAATATTAATAACACCATATTATTTTAGTATTGAGGCAAATATAAAGAAATATTACGGCTTACAGCTCACCTGATGGCAAGTCGCACCAAGCGCGAGTGTAGGCAGTGGTGCGACGATCGATATATGGATTGTTTCACCATAGGCTATCTCTCTTACAATCACTCAAATAGCGTAGTTTTATTTATTTTCGTAATTCTGTATTCACTAAATAGTAACTTGAGATCCAGATTCTCTCAAGATAATTTCACGAGCAATTATCGATAAAATCCGTATCTCTCGTTACATTATTATTATTTAGTATTCTGCCTAGTGGCAGGTCCATGTCTTCGTACGGAGAATTTCTGACGCCAGTGTTCCCTATCTCCAGCTTCGTCCTTCAATCTGCTGTATCTCCTCCCATCTTTCATGTCATCCAGATGTTGTATTCTTCTCCTTCCTCTTCGAGCAGTTCCTTTGATCTTCCCTTCGATGACATCATGTATGAGTCCCTCGTGTCTAAGTATGTGTCCGATCCAATTGGCTTTCCTCTGAATAATTGTATTCAGAATAATTTTCCTCTCTCCTACCCTTCTCAGTACTTCGTCATTTGTCACCCGTTCTGTCCACTTGACCTTCTCTATTCTCCTCCAGCACCACATTTCTAAGCTTTCTAGGTATTTCTTCTCCCTCTTTCTCATGGTCCATGTCTCTGCTCCTTACAGTGCAATGCTCCAGATGTAGCACTTCACCAGTTTCTTCCTTAGTTCCAAGCTCAACTTGCTGGTCAGTAGAGTCCTCTTTTTGTTGAATGCGGCTTTGGCCATGGCGATTCTTGTTCGAATTTCATTCGTGCAGTGGGCATCCTTTGTCAGCATGTTGCTTATCGTAAAGTTCCTTTATATATTCTTCCCATATTTTCAACACCTCTTCTTGTTCCATAGCCATTTGTCCTCTAGAGTCTTCTATTCCAAAATTCCTTACTCCTTTGTTCTCACTCCCTCCCAGTTCCTTCGTTTTCTGATACATGAGGTCGTACCTTCCTCTCCTTTGTAGTTCCTCTATTTCTTCACACATTTCTTCCATGTACTTTTCCTTCGCTTTGTCTGTTTCTCTCCTTAGTGCATTGTTAAGTCTTTTGTATTCTTCTTCGTTCACATTTTTACATTTCCTCCTTTCCTCCATCTTCTCCAGCATCTCATGAGTGATCCAGGGTTTCCTCGTTCTCTTCGCTTCCCTTCCGACTTGACTCTTGAAAGTATTCAACAGAGCCATTTTAATATTTCGCCATTGCTCTTCCGTACTTGCACTTACATTTTCATCTCTCCCTTCACTAAAGCATTTCTCTAAGGATTCTGCTACTGCCTCCTTATTCTCCCTTAGCTTTTCCAGGTCCCACCTCTGCTTTCTCCTCCCACTCCTTTGTATCCTCTTCAATCTTGTACTGATGTCTGCAACCAAAAGGTTGTGATCTGAGTCTATATCGGCAGCCGGCGTAGTCTTGGTGTCTTTCACACTGCCTCTAAACCTCTGTTTGACGAGTATGAAATCTATCTGATATCTATTGATGTCTCCTGGGCTCTTCCATGTGTATAGTTTGTTCTTCCTTTTCTTAAACCAAGTATTCATCACCACCAGACAGAAATCCACTAGCATCCCTCCTCTGTGGTTTCTTCTTCCTAATCCATATTGTCCCACGATGTTTACTTCACTACCTTGTCCAACCACACTATTCCAGTCACCCATTATTACTGTGTTTACTTTTCCTCTGCCTTCAGTGTGGATGATGTCTTCTATTTCGTCATATATTTTCTCTACTTCTTCTTCGTCATGGTCTGATGTTGGCATGTACACTTGAACTATCAGAATGTCTACTGGTTCAGCGCTTATTTTCACAAACATTAAACGATCACTATGGCACACCACTTTAGTCACACTTTGCACTAATTGATTTCCCATCACTATTGCTACTCCACGTTCACAACTTTTTCCACCCGAATAGAACATTGTGTAATTTCCTGACATTATTTCACCACTGTCTGTTCACCTCACTTCACTTAGCCCCATTATGTTAACTTTACATTTGTCCATTTCTCGTTTCAGATTTTCCAGTTTTCCTGCTCTTCGGAGTGTTCTTACGTCCCATGTCCCGATCCTGAAATTAAAATCTCCACCTCTTTTGATGACTCCCCCCGAAGTACTCCCCACCCGGAGATCCGAACGGGGGAGTAGTTTGCCTCCGGAATTTTTTACTCCAGGAAATGCCATCATTATTCTCCGTCATCAGACGTTCAGGAAATATATAATGTGGTAGTCTTTCCATTTCCTTTCCACATCGCAGTATCACGGCCGAAGAACCAGACTATGATTGGTTTCGCCCATGACTGTTTGAACTTGATCCAGCTAAAGCATCATTTGCTCTGTGCACCAAGTCAATACTGGTGCCCGCTGCTGCCCGGTTCCAGCCTACATCCGTAGGGGGCCTCTTCCGCCAGTTCTGCCGTACTGATGTTCTTCATCTCCGCCATCACTGTCGTTGAGGTCTTCACCGTATCCCTGGCAAGGGTCCCTCACAAGGTACTATCACCCGGGACAGGTGAACCAAGGTTTTTTAACGAGGTGTTACTCCTCCCCCTCCCCCTTTCTCAACCGGGATTGGGACCGGCTATGGCGGTATTCTCGTTACATTACCTATGATAATATAAAAATATAAAACTATAGCTATAAATAAAAGCTGGCACTTTTCCAAGAACTCTACTCATCGGTGTTATACAACAATGGTTTTCATATGTTCGTCTGTTGATTGGTTAAATATTTTTAATGAGTACCTACTGAATGTCGTATCCTAGATTTTCACGCTTCTACAAGAATACAGTAGACTTCCGCGTCTTCAACTATCTTATCACTCCAGGTGAACAACCAGTATGTCTAGAACTTCCTAACCTGGGCAATACCCTGTGTTTCAGAATATTAGTGACACGAGCTTTTGCTCATTCGGGCACCAGTAATGACTGTATTGTGTTTTACGTAGGTGGAATGTATAAATAAATAAATAAATAAATAAAACTTCACCTCTTTATTATCCTTGATGCTGTTTACTGTGATTCCATCTTCATTTTGGAGATATGGAAATTGATAATGACCAGATCTCTCTTTTTCTGTGTTTCAGCTCCATGAGGCTGTGTCGGGACGATAGGTATCGGTGATAGCGGTCGGATCTGCTGGCGATGGTCGAGTGCTGGGGACGGGGTGTTGAGAGGACTCGCCCCGTTACTGCAGCACTCCGCCGCCATGACAGCATTACTACCAACATGAATCCAACATGGCCTCCGGGCACAGTACCCGCTGCCCCTCCACCTCGCTTCCCGATATCATCGACATGGTGATATAATGCTGCGCTCATCCTTTGTGATCATCACGACGGCCACGCAGCACAAATATTCTTCACCCTGGAGACCTTAACGCAAGCGGGTATCATTTTCATCATGGGGGTAGCCATCATCTTGACCAATGTCCTCATCATAGCT
Source organism: Ectobius pallidus (assembly GCA_964059195.1). Classification (NCBI taxonomy): domain Eukaryota; kingdom Metazoa; phylum Arthropoda; class Insecta; order Blattodea; family Ectobiidae; genus Ectobius; species Ectobius pallidus. The sequence goes on from CAXKWD010000010.1 coordinate 2,102,470, forward strand.
ACCTTCCTTAACTATCGCGGTAAGTAGACAATCATCAAAGACGAATATTCTTGTGGTAGTTCGGTAGGTTTGTAGTAATATGAGAAAGATTACGTATACAACATATAAAGCTCGGATTTAGATAACCGGAATAGTGCGATCAAGTTTCCGATCTGTAATCAGCGCCGAAATGTTTTAGACAGCGGAATGAGTAGGTATTTTCCTCTCTAGCACCGGCCCTTAAGTACAGACATCGTATTATATCTCTGCCGGTCTGTCAAATGACTATTTCCTGGCAGGAGAAGAGATTCTACTAGCGTGCACAAAAACATTTCTTAAATTTATAACGGGCAGCAGATGTGAACAGATTTGAGCTCGGACAGGCACTGACTAGAAAGGGAACTGGATGTCTTTTGTATTGGAATACACGGACTACCTGCTCCTTGTAACAAAATTCCAACGGTCGGCGAGAGGCACAGATATAAAACGACAGCTGTAAACAAGTACGTCTGTACTTGTACTTTAGAGTGAGATAGACATACTTGTTTACATTAGGGCCGGTTCTAGAGTGGACTGCTTAAAATATTTCCGCACCGACATTATATCTCCTATAAATATAAAGAGTGGAAATATGACATAAATTGCACTTTAAAAATCCGATATCAAATATTAACATATAACTTGATCTTGGGCTTGGTCTAGCAAGAATGTGCTTTGAACTGCTTCCACTTGCTCAGTTAAGAGTTGGTCACGAAGCAGAACCTAGTATAAGTGATTTGGCACTAGCTTCAAGCTACCTTTCATATTTTTTTAAAACATTTCAAAGAAATTCTGGGTCATGATAGAAGTCCATGTAAAAATATTTAACCATTCTGCAGAATATTATGAAAAATAAATTTGCTCAATGAAAGTGGTCGAATAGAGTAAGAGAAAGTCCTGATTAGTTCGATTCTCGGAAGATACCATGCTTGAATACAAAGTTAATTCAGAAGTAAATTTTGTTTTACATATATACACAGACACACGCGTGGATCCTTTTTCTTAAAATTCTAATTTTGAACGCAGAAGGCCTCGTAACCTGGATTTCTGGTGAAAATTGGAATTATTGTACGGTTGGAGAAATCTTGCACTTTATAGTGCTATGGTCCGTTTCTTAGGCCTACATCGAAGCATTGTATGACTCTTCATAAGTTTAGAGTAGGCTTCAGTCTAAAGAGCAAACTGTTTGTCTGTCTGTTTGTTTGTCTGTGTGGGATGCCAGTCAAATCTAGGGCATGCAAAGATCTGAAATTTTTAATATAGATGAACTGAAGGATGTCCGAATATGACACGAAGCTAGGTTTTTTTTTATTTTAGCTATCTTTCGCGAGTTATGAATAAAAAAAAAAAGTGGCATAAAACGTGATCATTCTTGCGCTATAGGAGGATCAGTTTTCGTTATTACATTTCAATTGTGAATTTAATTGCTGGTGGACTTGCTTTTTTATCATAAGAACTTGGAAATAAGAGCATCGCGGAAGGGGGGATCATGAAAGTAGGGCAAAATGGGAGAACATTGAACGGTTTTGACGAAACCCACTATGGGAGGGAGACATTTTTGGCCAGAGAACTAGAATTTGAGATCTTTTCTCTCGAGCGGCGCTTTCTATTGTGAAATGCTTTTCGAAGCCGGATTTTTGGCTTTGTCATTATTAATCGTTGTAGTTGTCTATGAATGATTTACGTGTAAGTATTAATATATAAAACGTTCTAATTAGTTTTCTGTTAAATAAGTCATCTAAAACTTCTAGCGATTGATTTACCATAATTAATTCTTACATACTAAGTACGGTTGACTGGCCGTCGGCGTGGTCTTGTGGTTAGCGTCGCTGACTACAGATCCGTCCACCCGGGTTCGATACCAGGCACCTCCTCTCATTTTTTTCTGAGGTGGGGAGGTCCCGTGCTGGGATGACCCGGTGGCTGGGTGCACCGGTGACCAGGGCTCTGGGATGGCACAGAGTCGCCTCCTCTTAGGCTATCGGGCGGGTCCCGTAAGTTGCGAATGCGGGCCCCACACTGTGATGGTGTGGGGGGAGGAGGAATAAGCGTTTACGTGAATACTCCTCCCCGGACAGTTAGGGGCGCCATGTGTCGTACTTCAGGGACATGGTGTTGGAGGGGATGTACCTTAGCCCTATCCTCGGTTCTCGAGGTAACAGGCGGGACCCCCTTTGTAGACTGAAGTACCAGTGAGGGTGATGCGTACTGGGGCATCTAGGATTCGGATGGGCGTGCTAAGCGATGTTATGGCGGGCAGGGGGCGCCGCCACTTAGCCTCTAGCCGTCAAAGGGTCATCTCCACCTACAAGTGGTGTCTCCCCGTTTTTGCAGACGGAGCGCTGGCCTAGTCGACTGTTGCTGAAACAGTAGTCGGGACGGTATTGAGCCGGTCTGGGTTCCCTTAGGGGTCGTTCTCTTCGGAGGCGCCCGACCGGGGCCCAGGTCTTACCGTGTTTGGTGTCGGATTCGACGTGGTAGTGGTTCCCGTACTCAGGGTACGAGGAGGGGGGTCGTCGTGTGTGCGTGACCGGTACCATAGTAGGGGGAGGCATAGTCCAACGATCCCTGCCATGACTGGTGCCGGTGGCGTTACTACGGCGATGCTCCCGACCTAGAGGGCGGGGAGGCCTAGGTGGTGCTGGGTCCACCGAACGGTTCCTACCCCACCCAAAACGCCCATCCTTAATCTCCGTGTCACATGGGCTATGCGTGAATCGCGAGGCGGCCTCGACAGGTGGATATCCCTAACAGGGAATTTACTCTGAATCTCTCTCTCTCTCTCTCTCTCTGAGGTGGGGAGGTTTTGAACAGGGTGCATTCAGCCTCGTGATTCAAATTGAGTAACTATTTGATAGAGAAGTAGCGGCTCCGTTCAAGGAAACTACCATTAACGGCCGTGGGTGTCCACATGCTGACCACATGCCCCCAATCCTGTCGTCTGCCTACGGCAGATGATGCAGCGGTCGGGTGGTAGGCCTAGTCCCATCAGGGATGTAGCGCCATGGAGTTTAGTTTTTTAGTACGATTGAATAGAAGCTATTTAATGCAAAAGAAATCAATGCTTCATATATAATCTAACAAAAGTACAAATAATTATTTCATTTTCCATAAAACATTGAAGCGTCTCAGACTTAAACCATGTTATTTGAAGTTGAGTTTTTCAGTGCATGGTCGTGGACGCATAATTTGTTTCCGCTCGCAAATAAGTTTTAGTTTCATCTAAGAAAATAAATTGAACGTATCGTTGTATAGTGTACTTCTGTATGCTACTCGTATTTTGACATATTAGTAGATTTAGCTGGTTATTTTTATATAATAGGTTACACGTAACTGGTAACGCTATGAACCCATGAGTATTAAATTATTATACCTTAAAATTAGTGTTTGGTAATATTATTTATGCGTCACGTACAGATAGCGCACTCCAGGTCTGCCGGTCTGCCGCGTCACAAAACTACGGCCGCCAGAAGATGACGGGAGGGGTTGTTTGCAAGTTCCTCATGCGTGCATGTCATAACAAAAACATTAGTTCTTTAAGTTAAATGAGAAGAAAACTCATCAGTGCAGGTCTCAGCGAAATTGATACCATCTGCCTTCCTTAGTCACTATCAATATCATCACTGGAGATAGCGTTGTTATCACTACTGATATCATCACTATTCACTTCGCCTTATGTTACAATTAATTGATCTACAACTGAGTCGATGATACCTTCATTTTCCATATAGATATTTTCTAAACAGATATATAAGCATTCATGAGCCACAGATTATTGTCTCTGTTGGACACTACATGAGAATATTATAGGAGAAAAATTCCTCCGGCACTGGGACTTGAACCCAGGACCTTTGGCTATTCGCGCCAATGCTCTACCAACTGAGCTAAGCCGGAGCTCAATTCACAGCGCCAGATGGAACTTCTCTCCTATGACTGATTGCCCTAATGGTCTACCTCACAGACAGACAAGTTATGTCATATGCAGTACTGTGAGGCACACTAAGTAGTGATTTTTGTGACCGGGCTCCCACTGTTATTGTACAGTTAACATTCAAGACAGATATATAAGCATTCATGAGCCACAGATTATTGTCTCTGTTGGACACTACATGAGAATATTATAGGAGACATAACTTGTCTGTCTGTGAGGTAGACCATTAGGGCAATCAGTCATAGGAGAGAAGTTCCATCTGGCGCTGTGAATTGAGCTCCGGCTTAGCTCAGTTGGTAGAGCATTGGCGCGAATAGCCAAAGGTCCTGGGTTCAAGTCCCAGTGCCGGAGGAATTTTTCTCCTATAATATTCTCAGATATTTTCTAGCCTTTTTACGCTTTCACAAAGAGGCTTCCATGCATCATCCATTGTACTAAACTTTTCTTCGCATAAGTTTCTAACATGTTGCGTTTTTAACGTGGTATTTCTAACACCAACATACTGTTTCATTTCACCCTAGATTCTTTCTATTGGATTTAAATCCGGATGATACGGGGGGAGACGAAGTACAGAATGACCGTAAGCAGCGCATATCCGATCCATAGAGAATTTCTTTTGTGCTGGTTTATGCAACAAAATAAGTTTGTATAATTGTGGTTTCAGCATGCTTTCATCAAAATCAATATTATATTCATGAAGCCAGGCAATCATATCACACTTTTTGCTATTTGAATTTGGGGCTTTATCAACTTGCACTTTATGATATGGTGCATTGTCTACAATGAGAACAGAATTTGGCCTCAGATTTGGTATAAGTTTTTAAAGTAATCATTTTTCAAAATTTGTAGCATTCATTTGATGATGGTAGTCTCCACTGGCTTGTGTCGACTTCCATATCAAAAGTTAATTCTGAATAAAGCCTTTCTCACCCCCAGCGTGAACTATAAATAAACGTTCGCCTTTCGAAACTGGTTGATGTAGGCCTTCATTAGTATCATCATTCCATGAATTTCCAGTTACGTGAGAAGAAAGAATATACGTTTCGTCCATATAAACAATAGGTCTTCCTCCTTTCTATATTTCGCAATATTTCTCAGAAAAGAAATTCGTGTTTCCCTGATATCGTGTGTCTCTATTAATATTTTTCTATTTGTTTTAGTTTTCCTCCACCTGAATCCTAAATTACGCAAAATTTTCCTTAGACTCGTTTTCCCGCCCTCGTAATTTAGATCCTCCTTTAGCTTTTCACGAAGTGTTTCTACAGTTGGAACGCATTTTTCAGTCTTAATTATGTACTATTCGTCTTACAGCACATTCATCAAAATTATCTAGCCCCGTCACTGGTTTTTTACAGTTACGCTTTTTATTAGGCGCACTGAACGTCGATGGAGACGTTGCAGCGGACGTCAGTTTTTCTCCTTTTTTTAATTTTACGTATCGTACGTAGGCCTACACCCGTAGTAGAAGCTGTTCTTTCCTGTACTTTTCTTAGAGGGATTTAGGCTTCGCCATTTTTCGCTTCACTATCCATAAAGTTTAGAACATTGTACACTACCTCTCTTGTTTGGCTATGCACGAGTTTACCATTAAGTTTAGATAAGATAGGTGGCATTTTCAGGCAAATCTAATGACACTACACAAACAAATATTACTAAATATTCTTTCAAATAAATCACAAGTCCGGACCACTACCTTCTATGACACGCACACAAGCTGTCTCGACCGCATGTTTTCGAACCGATCCGAACAACCCTCCCCAACCCACTGCATTCCAAGGAATGTTTTGATCTGAGTAACTGTCGTCCAGAGGCACTCGGGGAGTGCGCGATCTGTACAGTACCGGTATCGTGCTATGGTCTGTATTGACAGTAGCCTACTAAAGACCTGGCACGAAATCTGTGCCGATGAGACCGTTACTCTCTAGAGAGAGACATGCTATTGTGCGAGAGAGAGAGGTAGCTTGGCCTTTACAAATTGAAAGGGAGGTACTGTTGTGCGAGAGAGATAGGTAGCAGGCCAATCGACGCTACAGTCCCCACGAAAACGTAATGCAAAAACGTAGGCAATCGGCACAGATTTCGTGCGGGATCTATATCTACGGGAGAATTTTATGATCGAGAAACTTCGCCAATGTATACAAATAATGCTGAAAATGGAATACTACCAGCCATTCTATCATATGCCTCTTTCCAACCAATGGGTAGATTCCAGTAATTTAGAAATAACGATTTTGTATCATATATTAGGAATGTGGATTTTCAAATCTTAAATTATATATATACGAGTACTTTCATATGGAAAATGTCTGAAAAAGGTGAAGCGCGGTATATAAAGGGATCTGTCACATCGACAGTTTAAAAAAAAATCTTAAGTTTTCTTAAGTTTGTTTTTACATATCAGCATCAACCTTTTATGCCACATCTTAATCTGCTCAATTTAATTTTACAAAGAGTAGCAATAGAATGTAAGTTTATAGCCTACGTTTAAAGTGCTCCAGTAATTTTAGTATTTGAAGTTAAACTTCAACTTCTCATTATGAAATAAACAAGACAATTTGGCACAGTAGGTATTGGTCGTATTTAAATATGGTATTAAAACTTCGATTTTTTATTCTAATCTTGTAGGCCTATTGAAAAAAAAACATAGGATATGTGTTTTCACTGGACATCAACTGTGTGTTTTCACTTGGTGTACAATGTTCTTTACTTATCGCTAATATATTTCTGTTATACATTAAATTAGTATTTTTTTAATTTGTGCACAAAGAAGTAACATACAGAAAATGAATTTATCATTATTTGCCAATATATGAAAACCAGACATTAAAATAATAATAGTTCTAGTCTTCGAAGTTTAAATATCAACATTCAAGATGCCTTGAAGATGATCTGCAAATGTCAAAAGGTCTAGGTTTAAATAAAAAATGTTTTGTTTAAATGTATTGTTTCAGCTGAACGGTTCCTAGGAACATGTAGGCCTAATTTAACAGTCTCAGTACAACGGTTGGAATCGAGAGTATCATTAAAAATCACTTTAAAATTGTAACCTTTAAGTTTGGGATTTCCAACTGAGGGAATGATCAGTTCTTTATGCAATCAATTTGTCTTAAAATTTGGATGAATTTTGGATCCGTATAATTGGTAGAAGTATTCACTTACTTTCACATAATGTCCTGCCTCGAAAGAAATAGAAAACTACAATGTAATGTTGTAATAATTTCATACGCTGTATTTTTACATGTTCTCTTAGCCTTGAACTGCATTTTCATGCAATATTTTGCAGAACAAGTAATTTCAAAACTGCACATGCTGTGGTTTAATTTTGGGGACATATTTCTCTGCTATAAATCCAGAGATATATTGTTTCGCCAGACGTTATTTTACAACTTTGACCTTTGCATAGCATTTCCCTTAGTTATGCTCAGGAATCCACGCGTGCAGTAAATGGCTTCATTTTACCGAGTAATTTTACGTACCAGCAACACATAATGTCCATCTGCTCGATGGGTTGCAGAACATGAGGGAAATTAGGTGGATGTAAGCCGTAATGGTGTAATTGTGCGGAGTTGAGAGTGACGAAATGGATACACATGCTGCTCCAGATGCAAATTGCAATATGAAGATAAATAAAAAGATAATTGAATTCCTTGATATGAAAGAGGTAAATTATCTTTTGGCTCAGAAATAAAGTTTTCTATCGTTATATTATTTAACTTAAATTATATTTTTAAAACACACTTCTCTACCTAGCTAATATAGGCTAACTTATCGTCTACACAGGATACAATATCTACTTTTCGAGTGTCAATACACACTAATCAAAACAATTAGAGGGACACTATTTTCATTGCGAAAAACAGAAAACATTCGTCAGTTGCAGGTAGACACTACTAGGTTTGTTGCTCGTTAATTGTCATGGTTTGGTTGCATAAATCATCAACCAAACAAATTTTCCGCACGGCCATATATGAGATAGAAAGAAACATAGCAAGAAAGGAGCAAAGGGGAAGTGACCGCACGAGAATGGTCCTTACTTCAAACACAGAATAGGGGTGCATGTTTCTCGTTGTTCGAACAATGGGTTGCCCTGCCAGCAACCCAGATTAAAACCCGATCGAACACACCTGGGAAATCTTGGATAGAAGACGTAATCGGCATTAATGGGACTTTTCCACCGTTTGATTTTTAGATTATTTTTAAAATGTGCCCTAAACACCATACAGTATTATGATAATTTATTAAAAGAAAGTGTTTATTTATAGACTCTAGTTTAGACGAAAAATTGACAAAAAAAACTCAAGAAAAACAGTTTCAAAGATTGCTGCGTATTAATGATAGTGTATTATTAATCACAATACAACTGTTTAGTTATTTAAAAAATATTCTGTTACAATGTCCATCAAGCACATAGAGCTGAGACGACTTTACATTGAACCCTTCCCGAACAAAATTTCACCATACGCCCATGATTTAAAGACTCGTCATATTTACATACGAAAATTTAAAAAGGAGATATTTCATGATTTTATCCTACACACTTTAGTAATATACGCATGTTTCAGTAAATTATTTACATATTTCCCTGAAATGAATGTGGGTCATGAATTTCTTGCTACAGTTGTAATACAGAACTTCTTAGAATCATTCTATAGTTATAAATGCAACGTGAATGTATTTTGAAGCTCATAGACTTTCTTCAAATATGGAGCGGAGTCTGGTATAGAATATAAGAAGAAAATCCATAATGTAGCATTGTGGAAGCATCCGGTAGTCCGTCTGAATTACAGTGTAGCTCTGATAGGGGAGCTTTGTGTGGGCGTACAGACGGGGGACAGTATACGCTCCACATTCACAATCTGTGAAATACCAAGGCAAATATAGACAAGATAGGCTACACATCTTTCTCACTGATGTAGTTTCTGTAACCTACTATACAGTGTTACCTTCCCTACAGTTCTTGCTTTATATGACTTCAATTTTATTCAGGGCTTATGAGGTCATTGCTTTGGTAAAATGTGTATTTTAAGAGGGGGATTTGTGGCATTTGTTTTTGTATTTCAATCATCATCCATCGTTTTTTCAATCATTTCTTTAATTCAGGCAGGGTACGAATTCCACCTGGCCCGTAGCCAGAGATGTGCAAGAGAGGGCTCTGCCCCCTAAAGTTTTTTTCTTGACATTTCTATATTTTTAGCATCTAAAATAAGATAAAAACTCATAAAATAGTTTTGAAATCAGCTCTTATTTAAAATTTAAAGCCTCTGTTGGAAATACTAAAAAAAAGCAGTTGGAAAATATTGGAGCTGAACTCTATTTTTGTCACAAGTCTCATCCTCTCAATCTCAAACAATAATCTTTAACTGGAATTTGTAAAACATTGAATAAATATGGAAGAACATTTCCAATGCAGCATTGACTATTCCAGCTAGTACTGCCACAGTATGAAGATGCTTCTCACATATAGGCTATATAACATCCGTATTACGACCACAAAGGCTTTCTATGTTGCATTAAAGGAAAGCGGAGCTTGTGCTTTTGAGCTATAACAAAGACTTAACAAAGACCCTTCGTGTGGATCAGTTTGTATTACAGTTTGCAAAATCTTATCTTTATCTTTAAGAAAGTTATCTTTTTAACTATTAGACTTGTTTTTCATAATTTACCCTGGTAAACAAGTCTTTAATCCTTCCACACTGCTTTCAAAAGTAGATAATTTGTAGTGTCTGTAATTTGTGTTAATAAATTGTTTGATCTGGTGGAGGGGATATCTTTTACATTCAATCCATTTTATTTTCTTTTGGGATGGTGATATATAGAAAAAAAATGCTAGATTTGATGACCCCCTCTGGGATTTCATTTGCCTCCTCAAAACCTTGAATTCCACCTCAAAACAATCAGAGTTTTTGCCGAAACGAAGGATATGTTTAGTGAACGTAATTCTGATATGAAACTCAAAATCAACCAACAATTAGTAATTATGGAATTACAGTTCATGTTATGGCACGTTATGTAATTAACTAATAGAGTGCCTAATTGGATAGTTAAATCAAATGTTACATAAGCCTTTAAGAGCTAAATTTATGCACTGATATTAAGACATTCATCAACTGAAATCATAAGAAGGCACCAAGTTTGAAATCAATGGGGAAAATTTCCCTGCATTAGCAGTTTTCCAAACGACAATCACAACAGGATGATAATACTCACATTTTACATAAAGCATTAGCCTAATGCTATTAATATTTTATACAGTTTTTGAGGCGACGCATTTATACGTCAGTAGCAGCAAAAAAGGTTAAGGCTGTGAAAAAAATGTATCTAATGAATGGTTGGATGTTCCTTGCCAAAAAAGTATTGAATGCATCTTGTTAGGAACAAAAAGGATAAAGTTCACAAGTACTACAATATTCGAAAGTCATAGGTAGGTTTAAAAATATAAGTAAAGATCTTCAAGAGGACCTAAGTAAATCTTCAAGAATAATTTTATGACGAAATCTCTTGAAAATTCTGTCTGTTTTCTGAAAAATAGTGTGACTGACATTTCATTTTATTTGCGAATATGATCTATCTCTTTATTTACAATCTCTTCCCCCCTGCCCCTCCTTCACCCTTTATCTTTTCCTCTCTATTCCTCTCTCTCTCTCTCTCTCTCTCTCATAACCTGTTATATACCTATGTATGATTCGATACATTTAATATTTATCCTTGCTGAACTATCCCCCCAAAAATGAGTATTAAATAAAACAGAATGCGTTCATAACAATTACATATTTAATGCTGCCCGATCTTGTATGTCTTGTGTCATTCTTGAACATACATTCTTTTTTGGATCAATTAAAATATTTCTCATTAAATTACTTGAACCCCAAACACAAATCCCACAAGACAAAATAGACTTAGGTCAGCGTATAAAACAAAATTAACATTTCAGTTCTACGGAATCTCCTCGAATTTCTTATCTGGTAAGATATAACACTGAGTTTCTTGATTACATTAAATGCAATGAATTTCTAAAGACATACCTAGGTACAATCATCAAAAGTACTAGCCAGGATTTTTATATATTGAAAGCTACTAACCCACAAATCTTTATAATTAATGCTTGCATTCATATCACTTTCACTAAATTGCGTATTATGGAAATGAGCATACACTGTCTGACTAAGTTTTAAACCCATTTTACTGGCGTTAAACCATTCAGTTAAGTCATATAACAAATTATTAAATGTTTATGCAGTACATATTACAGTGTCGATAACGTCTGATACTATAGCATAGCAAAAGTTCATGGGCACACAAGAGCAGAAAGAAGTTATTTTTAAAAACTAGTAAGTCATTTATGTATAGTAAGAGTAGTATACTGTATAACTCCGAGATACTCCAATTTCTAAATTCTTTCTTCATGACTGGTATTAATTGTTAAATTTTGAAGACTGAAAACATATTTGTAGGTACTGTGAACGGTGTTTGAGGGTACCTGTTTGGCAAGCAGATATAATATTTAATTTCTTGACATAAAGCATAATAAATATGTGTATACTTTCGAAAGAAGCAATGTATTTAATGAACAATCGAACCCTGGTTTTCAGCTTGGTACAAGATCGCCGAGATCATCGTGCAAATTTGTTTAGTGAGATGAAACTAAATATTCACCAATGATATGACATTCTTTGAATTTTGTAGGATCCTTAACTTTTATGCATTTTGCTGATAATGGTATATCATCATCATCACCATCTTCGAATTTCTTCATCTGGAGTCTGAGCCACCTCCCGGGGATTATGACTCGCCCATTAACATTATCTGTTCCAAAAAGGATACTGTAGCTGGCTTTACCATCAGCTCTAGACGGCCTGAAGAATACAGCAGACACAGGCCTACCGGAGACAAGAAGACTGGCTGCGAAGTTCTCTTCTTCCTTCACAAGCAGCCAGTAGGAAGCTAACTGAAGCACCCACCCAAAGGGTACTTAAAACTAACGTGCCCACCCCAAAGGATTAACCAGGAACAGACTGTGGGAGGTTACCCAATTAGAACATGCGGATCCATAGAATGAATCTGCATGCCAAGAATAAAATATAAAGCACAGAGTGGAAGAATTAAATGAATATTCCCTTTTTATTTAAACAAAAGGGGGGGAGGAACATGAAAATTCATTAGATGAACTAAGGGAACATTAAAATAGTTGAAATTAACACTTAGTATTAAACCCTAACAATCAATGTTTGAAAACACTTTAAAATAAGTTACTAAAATAAATTACCCTAGTACAATAAAACATTTGTGCAAATATCATGTTACATCAACATAGTAAACAAACAAACTTCGTTAAAATCAAGGAGCCCCCAAAATGAACACGTTATATCCTATGTTGAAAGAAATAAATCTCTAATTCATTTTGTTGAAAATAACACCAAATCTACTTATTAAAATATATCTAAATACAAGGCCTACCACATAAGTTAAACTCACCCTAAATAAATACACATCCCTTTAACTAAATAAATTCATATCATTCAAACAAGGATCCCTGAATCTCTCTAACCTATAACTACATTCACACTGGATGGCGCACCAATTTTGTTACTTTAAATAAAACCGAAATACAATCTTCCGACCCCATCCTAGATCCGAAGAAGGTCGCTGGAAAAGCGCGGCAATGACGTGAGAAGCTTGTGGGACAAAAATGAAATTTACAACATGAGAAATTAAAGAAAAGCAGGCAAAACTCAAATAAATTAATATTATTTAACTACTCATAAGAATAAATCACAAAGGGCCGAGAATACAAAAGAAAAGGGGAGAAAGCTTAAATTTCACATAATCGGAATGATGGCGTACCCACGCCAAAATACGTTAGATCTATAAAATTGAGAAAATGAGAAAAAGACAAAGGGTAAAATACTAATTAATATGTCAAAACATATTGAAACACACAGAGAGCAAGCTTACCTACTTTTCAGAAGTAAAAACGCAAGTTTTACCTAACAACCATAACTTTTGGGAAGAGGTCCCACAGCCCTGTTTAGACGCCATTGCCGCCCCAGCACGCAAGATGCCGCGTCCTAACGCGAACTTACCTTGGCGGCTATCCAAGACGTCAGGTGACCTAACCTGACCAATCCACACACTTGAGACATCCACTTGACACAAGAACTATAGCAACGGCCGAAACAGACACTTTCAATGGAACACAGTTTATTCATCAAACCAATCCGAAAGTTCATAACGAACCGGCCGACCAATGAGCGTAAATATCACACTGCTTCTAGGAAAATCATGCCAACTCATAGTCCGCCATATTGTCTCCAACCAAAACACTGCCGAGAATCGCCGAGATGAACCGAAGCAGAGACACGCGAAACCACCAACCGCCCGCACTCTGTGAGCCAAGTTCAGAAGCTTACAGTACACTCACTAGAGGGGGTGCGTGTTCACTTTCGCGAGATAAACTGTCTATTTATTGAGGGTTAGCGGGAATTAAAGAGTTCATGAGAGATATGCGAAAATACACTGTCACTGTTTATATTATTTCGGGAGAACAATGTTTATACCAGAACAGAGTTTCAATACTGACACTGGCAAGGTGAAACTCGGTTCATACTCCCACAGCCGGAATTGAAATATGGTTCTTGAGCTTTATTTCAAAAGTTCAGAATAATTTTAGACTTGACCAAGTATATATATGAAGTTCATGTGGAAACGGGAGCACAGCACAGAATTTCCTAATTTGAAATGAGTTCTTGGATATGTAATTCACTGTTGTGTAATAGACTGTTGTGTAATAGAATAGATGATTAGAAAAGTTGTTGTCCAAAATATGCTTAATAAACAACACCATACACTGTAGTACCAGCTGAGATGGGTAGTCGTCATAGGAAGATCAAAGATAACCAGGGAGACAGCCATCAAGCATAGGAAGTGGCCAGGTTCCATGAAGAAGGACACAAGTCTCCAGACATCAGCTGGGAAGAAGGTCATTGGCTGACATCAGCTGATCAGGACCAGTAAACATCAGCTGTACAGGAAAAGGCAGGCATCAGTTGATCAAGGTACCGCTCAGCTCCAACTATAGCTCACAACCAGGATTCAGCAGGTCAGCTGCTACTCAGGAATCGGTTGAGCAAGATACTGCTTGGCAGTAGAGCATAGGCAGCTAGGCAGACATCAGCTGAGCAGAGTACTGCTTGGTTCCAAGTAATGGCAGCATGTCAGGCATCAGCTGTGCAAGTTTAAGTCCCGTCCACAGGTCAGAGGTCATATTAACAGCTCAAAACATCTCTGAAACATGAGTTACAGCAGCAGAAATATTTTTCTCTTTATACAGTGTCTCTCACGATCTTCTTCTTTATGCAGACTGATAGGATGCACGGCGAGTGTCAAGTGAATTTACAAAATTTTAATCATACCTCATACGCATACTACATTCTACACATTTTAATTGCACGCATACTCCATACTTTATTCTTAATAATTTCATTTCTCCATTATCGCAATATCACATAACTTATCCTAATTTTAATATTTCATAATAACAGATCCTAAGGTTAATATCTATTTATTTTGACAACCACTTCAAACATCTTATTAAACTTTTACAATAAACTATATACATATTCCTAATATTATACATATATTTCTTAACGTTTCAATTTTAACAGATTATAAAATCAACACATTTTCCTTAACATTTGTTATAGTAACTCTGATAAATAATACATATTTTTAATCATTCTTATGCCCACAACTTCAATATTAATTGTTATATAGTAATAAAACTCTTGTCTAATTAAAATTCTCTTTACGCTATTCTCTCTTAGTAAATGTCGCTTCTGCAATTCAGTACATTCTCTTTTGTTATTCTGTCTCTATATATGTCCATTTTGGGATTAGCTTTTCTAGTTCCTTAGATTCCATATTTTCCTTTACATTAGTCACATTATTAGTTTAAGGAGAGTATTTAAGTATTTATAACATCCTACCGTTCCTGACATTCCCTCAGCCCGGAGAGAAAACTAGGGAATCCTGCGTCCTAGCAACTGTCGGGGATTTCACTTAAGACTTGGCCGTTCCAAGTGTGTAAAATGAGAGAAAGGGGAGGAAAAATTTAAAACTCTAACGTCTTCGCTTCAAGAAAATACTACCTATTACTATAAGGTTGACTCGACACTAGGAATTCTGTACGTTAGGACTTTTTTACATTGGATACATGTGCCTTAACGGTCTTATTTGTTCCAATTTCTCTTGCTTGTATGGTGACTGGAGTTAGAAACTTCTCGAGGAGATACGGGCCCACATATCTCTCGGCAAGTTTAGCACAGAATCTTTCCGCAGCATTGCTCTTGGGAAAGTTCTTTATAAACACCTCGTCGCCTACCTTAAAATCGACTGGTCTACGATCTGCATTAGAACGCCTAGCCGTTCTGTTATGTGCCAATCTCAAGTTTGCGGAGGCTCTGCGCCACATTTCTTGGACTTGTGCAGCATCTTTGGCTTCCGGCAGCAGATCATTAATTGACCACAGATTTGATAGGGGATTATTTGGTGTGAAAGCGAACATCAGTTTTAGAGGAGTCTCTTTGTGTGCCTCATGCCGGGCTGAATTTAAGGCAAACTGTAGCCAATATAAATCAGAATCCCACGACGCATGATCACTAGAGTGGTAAGCAATGAGCGCCGCCCTTAGGTTCCTATTAAAACGTTCACTGTGATTGGGTTTCGGGTAGAACGGAGAAGTCTTGATATGTCGTACTCCAAGATGGAAACAGAAATGCTTGAACGCTCTTGATACGAAGTATGAGCCGTTGTCCGAAACGATCGCCCGGGGAAAACCCACTACTGCAAAGATTTTCTTTAAGCATTCAATAGTAATTTTGGTGGTGGCTTCCCTGACGGGGAACAGCCAGACAAACTTAGTGAAAGAGTCCACCGCAACTAGAATATATGAGGAATATTATAGGAGAAAAATATAATATTCCTATAATATTCCTCATGTAATGTCCAGCAGAGACAATAATCTGTGGTTCATGAAAGCTTATATATCTATCTAGAATATATGAGTTTCCTGCTCTTGATCTAGGTAGTTTACCGACATAATCTATATGAAGCTTGTCCATAGGAGCACTTGGCACTTCTGAAGTTAAATATCCTAACTTCGTGCAGCGAGCTGGTTTTGAACAGGCGCACTTCTGGCAAGCCTTAACCATTGCTCGAATTGTGTCATCTATACCCTCCCAAGTGAAGATTTGTTTAATTTTGCTCTTGGTTTTCTCGAATCCCAGATGCCCTCCCACTGCAGACTCATGATAATATTTAAAAACCATATCAATGAGTGCAGCAGGCAATACTATGCGGGATGGGGATCGACGAGAAGGAGCACTATATAAGAGGTTATTTTTTAAAACATACTTAGGTACGTTTTCACCACCTTGTACACGAATAATGAGAGGAGCTAACGTGTCGTCGCTCAACTGGTGATCCTGTAAGGACTTGAACGCAAACGGGAAATCTTCCAGAATATCCCCTACCATACCAGATAATTCTACCGGGTCTTCCAAGTTCGGGACACCACTACCAAAGATTTCCTGAGGACTGAACATACGCGTTAAGCAGTCCGCCACTACATTTTCAGTTCCTCTAATGTGTCTTGCTTTGAACTTAAAAGCGGACAGACGTACGGCCCACCTAGCTATCCTACCAGTGGATCTAGGCCTAGCTAGGACCCAGCTTAAGGCTTGGCAATCCGTCTCCAGCAGGAATTCAACATGCTCCACATACAAACGGAATCTCTCGACTGCGAACAACACAGCCAGAGCCTCCAGTTCGTACATGGAATACACGCGTTCAGGAGGAGTCAAAGTACGAGAAGCATACGCAATCGGCCTTCGACCCTCCTCGAATTCCTGCAGTAGAACAGCTGCTACTGCTACAGGCGAAGCATCGGTCTGTATGAGGAACTTTTTACTGAAATATGGCATGGCTAAACAGGGGGATTCATGATAAAAGATTTTAGTTTCAGAAAAGCTTCTTGGCAAACTGGAGTCCAAACAAATTTAGAATTCTTTTTTCTAAGATCATTGAGGGGAGCTGAAATTTGGGCCATGTTGGGGATAAACTTCCTGAAAAAATTTATCATGCCAACAAACCTTGCCACACCCTTGGCATCTTTAGGAGCGGGGAAATTTTGAATAGCTTGAGTTCTTTCTGGGTCGATGGAAACGCCATCGGCAGAGATCAAGTGACCCAGAAAAGACAGTCTCCGAGCGGCTATATTAACTTTATTCGGATTGACTGTGAGCTTCGCGCTTCTGAGGCGTGAAAGCACTTCCCTGAGGTGTTCTAAATGTTCCTCGAAAGATTCTGAATAGACTACTAATTCATCAAGGTAGTGAAAGACAAATTTGAACTTTACATCAGAAAAAATATGATCTAACAGGCGAGAGAGGACTTGGGCTCCTGTCGCAAGGCCAAACGGTAAAGAATTAAATTCATACAAATTCCATGGTGTCGCGAATGCTGTATATCTTTTAGACTGCTCAGAAAGGGGAATTTGATAGCACGCCTGATTCAAATCTAAGGACGAGAAAATTTTGGCGCCGTGAAAGAAACTAAAAGACGAATTTATATCAGGAAAAGGCACAGAATCAATTTTGATCTTCTCATTGAGATGACGATAATCGATCACCGGCCGGAACTGACCCTCAGACTTAGGCACCAGAAAAATGGGGCTTGAGTAATTTGATTTTGAAGTCCTTATGACTCCAGAATCAAGCATCTCTTCAATATGTTCTTTCAATATTGCCATTTTCGGGGGACTGAGCCTGAAAGGGGGCCTGCGGACTGGTTGCGTATCAATCAGCTCAATATCATACTCCAGAATATCAGTGAGACCTAACTCTTTGGGTAAAACATCGGGGAATTGGTCAAGAAGAGAATCTACCTGGATTCTATCAGAATTACTCAAATGTGATAAATCAATGTCAACAGTATTGATACAAGAATCTGAATTAAGGGGTTCGAAGTTCAAATGCACAAGTTCTGGGAGAACTTTAACTTCGCTAGGTTTGACAAAGCTAGGACCAGAAAATAAATCAATTTTGACAGACTCGGCAAATTTAAAATGAATTTGTTTAGTAGAAAAATCCAAAAATAAACCAGAGTTAGTCATAAATGGAGATCCTAATATCATAGGCATCACTAATTCATCCGTAACAACAAACGGCAAAGACCAGGTAAAGTTTCCTATTTTAACATTTAACTTTACCTTCCCAACTGTTTTAAGAAGATTATCACCAGCTGATTTATATTTCGCTTCACTCTCTATAAGTTTGGGAGTGCGTTTAGCTAACAAACACATGCTCCGGTATGCATCACTTGAAATCAGATTTACCACTGCTCCACTGTCTAGCAGGGCTGACAATGTGTGTTTGCATACTTCGACGAGAACCATAGGCAACTTGGAGTCGATCACTCCACTTACAGTAGTATTAATGAGACGTGGCAGTCCAAGCATGGATGCTCAGTAGATGCAGACGAGTCCAATCAACATTCGTACTGCATGGAGGGGTGTATGGGTTAGTTGTGTCGTTGCTTTCAGAGCGGTAAGATCGTATAAAGCAGTGAAGAAACAAGAGACCTTGTTACAATCGCTTCTCCTCTCCTGGAAGAGCAGTTCAACATTCTTGCCCCTCCCCATGATTCCTCCTACATGCGTCACCTCTCTCACGCGCATCTGACTGCCACCTCTCATTAATACCACTGTACTTTCTGCGGCGGGAAATGGTTTTCTCTTTTCACATTTTTCCTACGCCTCTTTCGCTTTACCGTACGACGCTTACCACTCATGTCAATA
Source organism: Ectobius pallidus (assembly GCA_964059195.1). Lineage (NCBI taxonomy): Eukaryota > Metazoa > Arthropoda > Insecta > Blattodea > Ectobiidae > Ectobius > Ectobius pallidus. The sequence goes on from CAXKWD010000010.1 coordinate 2,121,270, forward strand.
TTAGGTTTGTCACGTTCTGGGTTATGTAACTCCTGTTTGAGGTTAGGTTTCTCTTTAATGGGTTTAGGCTTTACTTTCTTCTGGTTATGTTGCTTTTTTCTAAGGTTTGGTATTTCTTTAGTAAGCTCCGGATCTTTTAAATGTCTTTGCGGTATCCCATCTGTAGGAGTAAGTTGGTGAATGTAGCCGTGCCTCCGGAAAAGTTTGTTTACAAAAATTCTGGTGGGAAAAGTCTTGTCAGGCTTTAGCCTATGGTCCGTAACGTCAGTCTTCATCACAGGTACAGTCGGGATCCTACGACCAGCGTGATCACCCAAGTCAATATTGTCCGTAACGTCAGTCCTCCCCACCAAACTTACTAGTCTAGGCCTTTTGTCAAAGTCACCTCCCTCGGCACCACTACACACACGAACTGCACCACCCCGACGTTTAAGGTGGGCCACTCCTCAATCAGCAGCACGATACTGCCCTCTCCCTCTACTGGAGCCTCTCTGCGCTCCACCGCGTTCAACAGTACGAGAGTTGCGCACTCGGCAATCTCTTTTAAAGTGACCAGGCAGTCCACAATTATAGCATGACGGACTAGAGTCACCACGATTAGCAACATAACCTCTATTACCTGAAGCGCCTCGTGGCGTCTCAAAACGTACAACTCTGGTATCATATTCATTGCCACGAAGAGAATCAGAATAAGAAATGACATTAATATGGGCACACAGCCTTTCTAATTGTATGAAAGTCATAGGCCTAGCCTCAAAAGCTACCTGACTCCTTGTTTCAGGTGCCATTCCTTCCAAAATGCATTGAATAACTTCGCCCTCAGACAATTCCATTCGGAAAACATTAGCAAATGTTCTAATTGATTTTACATAGGAGGAAAAGGATTCGCCAAAATTTTGCGTTCTATAAAAGTACTTGTTTACAAGAGAAGCTTTAGCACGGATGGGAACATAAATGCTTAAAATTTTACAATGAAATTGGTCTAAGCCTGCACCGGAATTCACAAGCTCTAATGCTAAGTCCTTAAGGGAACCGGAAAGTTTAGATGACAAGTATGCTAATAAATTATTCTCATTAAGACGGAACACACTGATTTGGGTTTTCAATTCACACAAAAATTCAAGAAACTTAATAATATTGTCTAGGGAATCATCAGAAAATTTATGTAACATTTCAAGACTCGAAGCAAGGGGATGGGGAAGACTACTAAAATTAACTAAACCACCTTCAAAAACTTGCGAGGCATTATCCATATCACTGCGAGGCCGACCAACACACCTAGGCTGCGGTACCTCCATTAGATGCCGACTAACCTCATGAGACTCAACTGTTTGAGTTACATTATTACTATTTGAAACTAACTGAGTGAAGCGCTCCTCCTTGTTGGGTTCACTGACCGTGACTGTCTCCAACAAAGAAGTAGCTAACTCCACTGCTTGATCATCTTTCGCATGATCTACCATGGGCGAGACACGTCTGGTGCTCGTTTCTCCCATACCATGCTTATTTGAAATCTCCATGTTCACCTCGTTCACTTTCACACTCAAACGCCTAACGCTTTCCTGCAACTCGTGCCATTTGGTTTGTAAAGGGGGATCAATAACAAAAGCTTTCAAATCTAACAACCTAACTGCCACATGCAGTAAGCGATTATTAGTTCGCTCTACTTGTTTAGCTGATAAGCTAGAGGAATCTAAAATGGTGCTTAAGTTTTCAAGTTTTTCTTCAACTTCAAGTAAAAGTTCAGAAGGAAATAACTCACCGATAATCTCCGTTTTTACCGGTTCATCCTGATTTTCCTTTAGACTTGCTCTAAGACGTGCGACTGAGTCTTTTTGGTTACCTATTATTCCTCTCACTTGTAGTTCGTAGAGGATATCGTCCTTCAACAAGTGATCCGCACTTACATTGTGTCGCTCCATAATCTCAGTTTTACATGGAACATACAAAATAAGTAACTTTAGAGAGAGAATAGCATAATAGACCTAACACACATATAAATACACTTCTACCACTACTTAATTTCTTAAAATCATTTTTTATTACAACTGGTACAAATTCATTAGTCAAGAATAAAATCATTAGTTTTCTTTAAAATTTCCTTTATATGTTTTATCATTTACTTCCACTCTATCAATATTGCAATTAAAAACACAGGTGAAAACAGATGAGAAAACAGACGGTTTTCACACAAAAAGATCTGTCACCGAATCAATGTTTAAAATCTTATTTTACACAATATATTTACAACAAAGAACCATGGAACTTGAAGAGAACCATGCGATCCATATTTATTAGTTTGGTAGCAAAATAAAGAACGTGTTTCTAGAAGAGAAGCACGGTCTGACTAGCATTAATTCTGGTAGCAACAAGAGAACGTGTTTCTAGAAGAGAACCACGCTCTGCTCAACATTAATTGAGCTACCTCCCGGGGATTATGACTCGCCCATTAACATTATCTGTTCCAAAAAAGATACTGTAGCTGGCTTTACCATCAGCTCTAGACGGCCTGAAGAATACAGCAGACACAGGCCTACCGGAGACAAGAAGACTGGCTGCGAAGTTCTCTTCTTCCTTCACAAGCAGCCAGTAGGAAGCTAACTGAAGCACCCACCCAAAGGGTACTTAAAACTAACGTGCCCACCCCAAAGGATTAACCAGGAACAGACTGTGGGAGGTTACCCAATTAGAACATGCGGATCCATAGAATGAATCTGCATGCCAAGAATAAAATATAAAGCACAGAGTGGAAGAATTAAATGAATATTCCCTTTTTATTTAAACAAAAGGGGGGGAGGAACATGAAAATTCATTAGATGAACTAAGGGAACATTAAAATAGTTGAAATTAACACTTAGTATTAAACCCTAACATTCAATGTTTGAAAACACTTTAAAATAAGTTACTAAAATAAATTACCCTAGTACAATAAAACATTTGTGCAAATATCATGTTACATCAACATAGTAAACAAACAAACTTCGTTAAAATCAAGGAGCCCCCAAAATGAACACGTTATATCCTATGTTGAAAGAAATAAATCTCTAATTCATTTTGTTGAAAATAACACCAAATCTACTTATTAAAATATATCTAAATACAAGGCCTACCAAATAAGTTAAACTCACCCTAAATAAATACACATCCCTTTAACTAAATAAATTCATATCATTCAAACAAGGATCCCTGAATCTCTCTAACCTATAACTACATTCACACTGGATGGCGCACCAATTTTGTTACTTTAAATAAAACCGAAATACAATCTTCCGACCCCATCCTAGATCCGAAGAAGGTCGCTGGAAAAGCGCGGCAATGACGTGAGAAGCTTGTGGGACAAAAATGAAATTTACAACATGGGAAATTAAAGAAAAGCAGGCAAAACTCAAATAAATTAATATTATTTAACTACTCATAAGAATAAATCACAAAGGGCCGAGAATACAAAAGAAAAGGGGAGAAAGCTTAAATTTCACATAATCGGAATGATGGCGTACCCACGCCAAAATACGTTAGATCTATAAAATTGAGAAAATGAGAAAAAGACAAAGGGTAAAATACTAATTAATATGTCAAAACATATTGAAACACACAGAGAGCAAGCTTACCTACTTTTCAGAAGTAAAAACGCAAGTTTTACCTAACAACCATAACTTTTGGGAAGAGGTCCCACAGCCCTGTTTAGACGCCATTGCCGCCCCAGCACGCAAGATGCCGCGTCCTAACGCGAACTTACCTTGGCGGCTATCCAAGACGTCAGGTGACCTAACCTGACCAATCCACACACTTGAGACATCCACTTGACACAAGAACTATAGCAACGGCCGAAACAGACACTTTCAATGGAACACAGTTTATTCATCAAACCAATCCGAAAGTTCATAACGAACCGGCCGACCAATGAGCGTAAATATCACACTGCTTCTAGGAAAATCATGCCAACTCATAGTCCGCCATATTGTCTCCAACCAAAACACTGCCGAGAATCGCCGAGATGAACCGAAGCAGAGACACGCGAAACCACCAACCGCCCGCACTCTGTGAGCCAAGTTCAGAAGCTTACAGTACACTCACTAGAGGGGGTGCGTGTTCACTTTCGCGAGATAAACTGTCTATTTATTGAGGGTTAGCGGGAATTAAAGAGTTCATGAGAGATATGCGAAAATACACTGTCACTGTTTATATTATTTCGGGAGAACAATGTTTATACCAGAACAGAGTTTCAATACTGACACTGGCAAGGTGAAACTCGGTTCAAGTCGGTAATACGATCTCAGCCTTACAACAGCCTCGATAATATTTTATAACACACATCCGTGGTACTTATATTGTTTTGAGTATCTGTTATTACAACTAGAGGTTTGATAAATATAAAAATAGTCATAATAAAAACACTTTCTGGTGTGGCACGTTATGTTCCAAGAAACTTCGTTATGTAGCAGGAAGGGACCAAACACATGATAAATTCCGTCCAAAAATAGAAAGAGCAATCAGTAAAGTCTGACATCTGCTGGTTCAGACATATCTGTTTAGTACTGAATGGGTAGGGATAATCTATTCGAATATTACATGATTTTTAATGACTTCAGAAAGGCGATGCATAGTTTGTAATAAAGGGCTCGGACAAGTAACCGAAGTATTTGTCTATCCGGATAACCGGATACCTATAGCGTACAAATACCGTGCAAATAAAACCGAATAATCGGTTATCCAAATATGGCTTTTCGGATAATTGTGTATTCGTTTCTTGTCCAATATTCTTGTAACCTATATTTAAATCCTCGGATAGTTTTAACCGAATATTGCTCACTGAGATGCTCACTGAGATGGTGGTAAAAGATTTCCAAACACAACTTAATTACAACAAACATTGGACACAACACCCTACACAGTTTCCAACCCCTACAGAGAAGTTATCTTTACACATCTATATGTTTACACCAAAATTACCTAAATATGTAGTAGAACTACCCCTCTCAACTCGGAGAGAACCTAAAGTACGGTAAATTCTTATAAACCTTCGCGTCTTCATCCCCTATTATTAACATGTGCTGTATAAAAAATACATGAATTGACCTTTTTCCTTACCAAATTTTGAACAGCAACCCTCTTCAACCAGAAAAAGTAAAACTAGCCTACATGAGAATTCTGACTAATTACCCCTTCCTTAACACCCACCCCTGTAAGTAATGTTTTCGCTATTATAACTACTGGTATTTTACAGGGTAATTGTACGCAGCGCCAGAAGAACTAGGAGAAATTGTAGCGAACAATTCTATTCCAACAAACCATCCCTTATATATTTTAAACCCCCTTTTATGATATTTCTTTACAATTGTACATTCTTTGGCAATATTATCAAATTTTTGCACACAAAGACTGTGGAACGTGGAGAAAATTATAGGTGTTCACGCAAGCTAAGTGTTTTTTCCAGCATATTTATTATGTGCAGTAAATAGTTTTAATTCAAATCATCCGCCAGGTGTTCTTGCGCCAAGCATTAAGTTGAGTAGGCGTATATTTCATCATATCCTGATCACGAGTTCTTTGTGTCGGGTATTCCCTCTTTAAAGACGCCTTAAAGAGCGTCAGGAAGCCTCATCAGTATTAAGCCTGCAGTTACACGATCAAGTCACGGTCTGACACTGCTCCGGTTCTAGTAACAAAAGCCAGTTCGCGCTCTTTGTATTTTCACTAGAAACCATTGAAATAAAACTTCCTTATAAGTTTTATTAATTTCAAGTAAATTACTTATACATAATTTACTTATTCGCCGTATTATAAGTTCATTAGATTCACTTATTAGTTCCAAGTAATTAAATAGCGTGTGACGTCATCACTCACCAAGAAGCTATAAAACGTGAACAATCAAGTGTTAATAACTTAAAATACATACATTCTACTGCAAATTTTATTACCGTTAAATTGAGATATAATTCATTAGTAAATTACAAAATTTACTAAATTACCTCTAGTGGTGCAATCTGGTTCGCGCCAAATTCCAATTCATTGTTTCAACTTGTTTATTCAATTATCATTCAGTGTTCACCTATTATTTCTTCGAGTGTTACAAGTATTAATAAAGTGCAAGTATTTCATTACATTCTAGATTGTTTAACCAATATGTTTCCTTAGATCTCTGTACCCAGTGACCTCGTGATATAGTCCCTTCTTGCTCTAAATGGTCCTCCGAAATCTTATACTTCTCACATGTACATTGTTTCATACTTACATGAAGCTACCTTATTAAGCTATCCTACATTTATCCATCTCACGGATATTATCGTCCAATCCCTAGCATTGGTCCTCTCACGAGCCAGTCCCAAACATTGGTCCTTTACCGGGCAGGATCATATTGGTACAATCTTATTTATTGCATACTTGTATTCGCAAATACCGTTTCTCGAGTTCGTCTCATTCATATGTGCTTCCGCGTCGGTCAGTTCGTGAGTTCCAGCAACCCTGAACTTCGCATCGAAGACAGCATCATGCAGCAGTGATTCGACTCATCGTGGGATTCCGGTCCTCAGTGAACATCAAGAAGACAGTGAACAGTTAATACATGCATTATCGTGCAGCAGTGGTAGAATTTCAAATCTTCAAGAACAAGTAATTTCCACATTTCGCATTCAAGATGGAAAGTGAATTGAAGGAATTAACGAAAAAACGTGCTTTTCTTAAAAGAAAACTTACGTACATTCAGAAGTACAGTGACAATATTACTGAAGAAGTTGATATATTTCGATTAAAAGTTGAATATGACACTCTTAACGAAGTGTGGCAAAATTATGAAGTGGTACAAACTCAAATTGAAGCTATTATCGAAGCTGAAAGTGAACTTGACATGCACGCACAGTATGACGAAGAGATGAATAACAAGTACAAGGTGCTAAAGGCTAAGCTTAGTGAATTGTTATTTCTACACGACCAACCAGTGCGTAGTGTAGGCTCTCATCACAGTCATCAATCTAATCACAGTGGTAATTCGCATCACAGGTGTCAATCTTCTACTTCACAATGCAACAATAGAAATATACAACTTCCAAGGATTCAAATTCCAGTGTTTAGTGGGGATGTGACTAACTTTAAACACTATCACGACACTTTCAGTAGCTTAGTGGTAAACAATGAATCGTTGGATTCCATCCAGAAATATCATTATTTGCTGAGTTCTCTGAAGGGGCAGGCTCACGCGCTCATTCAGAATCTTCCAGTCACGAATGAGAATTTTACTATAGCATGGAACTTGGTGTGCTCTAGATATGATAATACTCGAGTTATTGCCACAGCTCACATCAAAAATCTACTTTCATTACCAATAATGAAAGATGAAAATGTTACAGACTTGCGAAACTTATTAAATCAGTTTCAAAGCAATCTTAACGCCATCGAAGCTCTCAACATTGAAATCCCATTACACGAAGTCATGTTCATTCAATTAATATTGGATCATCTTGGTGAAACTACACGCAAGGAATGGGAGAGCAAAATTGACTCACAAAGGTTCACACCGCTTCAAGAGTTGATGAACTTCCTAGAAGCCAAGGCTCATTCTTTAGAAGTGCTATCCAATTCTAACAATGTGCCAAGCCCATCCAAGGAAAAAAGTGAAAGACATACACAAAAGAAATCTGTAAAAACGACTCGTCAATCTTATGTTGCCATCAAAGGTGATACATGTCCTTGTTGCAAGGAAAGTCACAATTTATATAAGTGCGACAAGTTTTCACAGTTGAGTGTAGATCAACGTTGGGATTTTGTGAAAAGCAAAGGTTTATGTGCAAACTGTTTCTCCAAAGGTCACAAAAGAGACAATTGCAAAATCAAGTCATTCTGTAATTGTGGAAAGGCTTCACACAGCAAACTGTTACATAATAACACACGAGACAGTAAAAAGGCTCCTCGACAACCACATCAACCGTCTGAATCTACAGATAATGTACCTGCTAGTTATTGTTCGATAAAAGAAAATTCCAACCAAAGGGAGATTTTATTAGCAACAGCAGCAGTGCATCTTGAAGATAGACAAGGAAATTTAGTGTTATGCAGAGCGTTACTGGACTCAGGAAGCCAATTGAACTTCATAACTGAAGGTTTAGCCAAGAAGTTGCAGCTGCCAACCACAGATGTCGACACTCAGATACGAGGTATTAATGGCACCTCTTCTTGCAATCACAGTGTTAAGGTTAATCTGCGATCCAGAATCCAGAATTTCCAGGCTGAAATGAGTTGTCTAGTAATCCCTCACATTGCAAACAAACTTCCTTCAGTCCGTATAGATCCCAAACATTTCAATATTCCTAGTGAAATAACATTAGCGGATCCTAAATTCTACATCCCTGGTGATGTCCAAATCCTCATTGGTGCTAGCTTGTTTTACCAACTATTCACTAATGAAAGAATAGTCATTCCTAATAACCCTATTCTTAGTAACACGGAACTAGGTTGGATACTTAGTGGAACTATTCCCAAGAAAGCAATTAAATCCAAGAAGGTCACATTCGCTCAACACAATTTATTTGTGACTGTTGATAATGTTGATACACAGTTAAGACGATTCTGGGAACTAGAAGACTTTCCTAAACCAGTGTTTACTAAAGAAGAAAGGGAATGTGAAGAGCACTTCGTACAAAACACTATTCGTGCAGAGGACGGTGCTTTTGTAGTGAAATTACCCAAGAATCGATCTCAGGACTCCTTGGGCGAATCCAGACCACAAGCCGTAAAACGCTTAGAGCATCTGGAGCGAAAATTCCAAACCAATTCTGTCTTGCAGGAAGATTACAAAAAATTCATGCAAGAATATGAAGAATTGGGACACATGAAGAAGGTTTCACTTCCACAGCCAGGTGAAAAATGCTTCTATTTACCACATCATGCAGTAATCAAGCCCTCGTCTACTACAACCAAGACTAGAGTTGTGTTTGACGCTTCTGCAAAAACATCTTCAGGCAAGTCCCTAAATGACATTCTGAAATTAGGGCCTACAGTGCAAGATGACCTATCATCAATTATAATTCGTTTTCGAACATATAAGTATGCGTTCTCAGCTGACATCTCTAAAATGTACAGACGCATTAAAATGAACGAGATTGATCAAAATCTTCAAAGGATTGTGTGGCGTTCCAGCACAGATGAACCCATACAAGATTATGCCTTAACTACCGTGACTTATGGTACTAAATCAGCTTCATTTTTAGCCATAAGATCCCTGCACCAGCTGTCAATAGAAGAAGAAGCTAAATACCCTCTCGCTTCACAAGCAGTCAGGACTTCCTTCTATGTAGATGACTGCCTGGCAGGACATGATAATCTTCAAGAAGCGCTACGCCTTCAAGAAGAATTAATCCTCATGCTTGACAGTGGCGGATTTCCCTTGCGAAAGTGGTGTTCCAACCATGAAGCATTGCTGGAATCTGTACCATCATCTTATCGAGAGACCCAGTTGCCTCTGTCTCTTGACAACATTGAAAATGCACATGCCCTTGGTTTACTATGGCATCCTGCAACTGATAACTTCCAGATTCAATCCCATCCTTCTCTCCAAACTCATACTCGAGTTAAACTTACCAAGCGTACTATCCTATCAGTCATATCATCCATTTTTGATCCTTTAGGCCTTGTCAGTCCTATGGTTATCAATGCCAAAATCTTCATGCAATCATTATGGATTGAAAAACTTGACTGGGACGAGGAGGTAGCTTCACACATAGCAGAGAAATGGATTGAGATCTGCGACATTTTAGGTACAATACACACGATGCGTATTCCACGATTTGTTCTCACACATGGTACCCTTCAAGATATACAGATCCATGGCTTCTGTGACTCTTCAGAAAAGGCCTACGGTGCATGCATATATCTCCGTTCTGTGAACATTGAAGGTGAAGTTACAATTAACTTGCTATGTTCCAAGTCTAAGGTTGCCCCTCTTAAAAGGCAAACCATTCCACGTCTTGAACTTTGTGGAGCATTGCTGTTATCTAAACTGTACAACAAGGTGTTGAATGACCTTAACATTCAAACCTCACAAAATTATCTATGGTCAGACTCAGTTATTGTTCTGTCGTGGATAAAATCAGATTCACGAACATGGAAAACATTTGTGTCCAACCGTGTGTCGCAAATACAAGAGCTTTCTGAAACAGCAGCCTGGCGACATGTTTCTACAGACAACAACCCAGCTGATCTCGTTTCAAGAGGTGTATATTCTGAACAATTGTCTGATATTGATTTGTGGTGGCACGGTCCTAAGTGGTTGGCTCATAACACAACATTATGGCCGGAACAGCCAAAACAATTAAGCCCTCCAGATTCCTCAGAGCAACTTACTTCCATCTGCATGGCAGCTACTGTAGTAGAAGATAGTTTTATTACAAGATTCTCTAATCTCAAGCGCTTGCAGAGAGTTACTTGTTATATGTATAGATTTATTTCTGCCTGCCGCCATGAAAACAAATATCATGGACCTCTCGCAGCAGAAGAATTACAAAATGCTCTACAAGTTTGTGTTAAAATTGCTCAGAAAGAAGCTTTCTCTCAAGAGCTGAAAGATCTTAGCAACAACAAACAAGTTTCAGTGAAAAGCTCTATCCATGCATTAGTTCCATTCCTAGATCAGAACAACGTTATAAGAGTGGGTGGACGGTTGGAGAAATCAGATCTTACACATGATGCAAGACATCAGGTTATATTGCCATCCCGACATCATTTAACAGTTCTGATTGTAGAATATGAGCATCGCAAGCTATTACATGCTTCGCATCAGCTGCTTATAGCTTCATTACGACAAGCCTACTGGATACCTAGTATTCGCAGAGTAGTAAAATCTATTTTGCATAGATGTCTCACGTGTTACAAGCTAAAAGCAGAAAGTTCTCAACAGTTAATGGGAAATCTTCCTAGCTATAGAATAACTCCTGCTAGACCTTTTCTCCGCACCGCAGTCGATTACGCTGGACCCTTCAACATAAGATATGGGGCTCCACGCAGTAAAACTACTGTAAAGGCTTACATCGCTATTTTTGTCTGCTTGGTAACAAAGGCCATTCACATTGAGTTAGTTTCTGATCTAACATCAGATGCCTTCATAGCAGCCCTACGAAGATTTACAGCACGTCGAGGACTCTGTAAAGAAATCTTCAGTGACAATGGCACTAACTTTGTTGGAGCAAACAACAAGTTAAGGGAGCTCAGATTGCTATTGCAGTCAAGAGATTTTCAAACTACAATTCAAAATTTCACTGCAAACCACGATTATTGCTGGTCGTTCATTCCTCCAAATTCTCCCCATTTCGGTGGTCTGCATGAAGCAGCAGTGAAATCTATGAAGTTTCATCTCAGGCGAGTTATGGGAGCTCAAATTCTCACATATGAACAGCTTTCTACGCTTCTATCTCAAATCGAAGCTTGCTTGAATTCTAGACCACTTGTTCGTCTAAATGATGATCCAGCTGACTTGTCATACCTTTCTCCTGGTCACTTCTTAATTGGAGAACCTCTCATATCTCTACCTTCACATCCTCCTACGGAAGATAAGAAGTACTTAGAAAAATGGCAGCTGTTACAAAATCATTTGCAACACATATGGAAACGCTGGTCATCCGAATATCTTCACTCACTACAACAAAGGCAGAAATGGACCTGTTCCAGTGACAACATTCAAGTTGGTACTGTCGTCATCTTGAAGGAAGACAACATTCCTCCTCTTCAATGGAAGTTAGGCGTGATCACCGCTACTCATCCGGGAGAAGACGGCTTGGTTCGAGTGATTACTGTGCGCACTTCCAGTGGCGAATATAAGCGGCCCATAGTCAAAGTGTGTCCTCTACCCCAAGACGAGTAGCATATGACACTTTCTATGATCTTATATTCAAGATTCTCCACTTGAAGTCCATTTCTCATCTATCTCTGTAACAAATCGTACTCTTGCGAGATGTGTTACATGCATTTTTCTTTCTATCAATCTTGCTATTTGAAAGACCTCTCTCTGGTTTTCAGTTCAAGAGTTTTGACCTACGCTAGCTTGAATTTCTTCATGTTGACATTCAGTTCAAGGGGATCAAATGCTTTGTCGATGATCAGCTCCTTGTCTGTTGTGCATTTACTCCTTTATAGCATTTTCCTTTTGCTGCATAGGCTAGTTTCTCCTTTGAAACACTGGCCTGTTGCTACGAAGATGTATTACTCCTTATATACCAACAACATTCAATAAGCAACACGTCCCATCTCTCCCTTGTGCTTGTATTATTGGTGTTTTGGTTTCCCTTATCTACATTAGTCCTCGGTCATAGGATCGCAATCCTAGCCACAACTACTACATGGTTTATAGTCTTTGATCTTGACGTATGATGTCTGACTCCTAATCCTCATACATTAGATTACTAGGCGAGCCACTACTTACTACATGGGTTTATGTGCTTTGAGCATACTGTATGACTGATCATAATAATTGTCATACTTATCTTTGAAGTTCTACTACATTTCCATTTTCTACATTCTATGGTTACTTATGAATTATCGTTATCATTCATTGGAATTCTCTATCACCATGTTCTTGATAATTGCCTACATTCTTTCATAATTATCATGTATCTTTTCCTTATTCCAATGCATACTCCGATAGCAATGTTCAATCCTATTTATCTGTTGAAGCTTTTCTTTGTGTCGCTGCTCGTCTTGGGTCACACTTGGCTACCTTCAAGACGTCTTCAGCTTCACTTGAACTCACATGTCTACGTATCTCCTCTGATGTATATTGTGTGTCGTGTGCTTATACGTAAATAGTGAAATCAGTGCTTTTTATTCAATATCATATTCTTGCAATATATGTAAGAAGTAATTTTCCAATACATATCACATGTATACATCCAATTAGAGTCAGTGCTTGTTTGTGTACATACAAGTGTCTCTCTATTATAGCTTGCCTTCCTGTTATGTTTTTATTGACGTTAATAGTCAATGGCGCGGAGTATGTTCACGCAAGCTAAGTGTTTTTTCCAGCATATTTATTATGTGCAGTAAATAGTTTTAATTCAAATCATCCGCCAGGTGTTCTTGCGCCAAGCATTAAGTTGAGTAGGCGTATATTTCATCATATCCTGATCACGAGTTCTTTGTGTCGGGTATTCCCTCTTTAAAGACGCCTTAAAGAGCGTCAGGAAGCCTCATCAGTATTAAGCCTGCAGTTACACGATCAAGTCACGGTCTGACACTGCTCCGGTTCTAGTAACAAAAGCCAGTTCGCGCTCTTTGTATTTTCACTAGAAACCATTGAAATAAAACTTCCTTATAAGTTTTATTAATTTCAAGTAAATTACTTATACATAATTTACTTATTCGCCGTATTATAAGTTCATTAGATTCACTTATTAGTTCCAAGTAATTAAATAGCGTGTGACGTCATCACTCACCAAGAAGCTATAAAACGTGAACAATCAAGTGTTAATAACTTAAAATACATACATTCTACTGCAAATTTTATTACCGTTAAATTGAGATATAATTCATTAGTAAATTACAAAATTTACTAAATTACCTCTAGTGGTGCAATCTGGTTCGCGCCAAATTCCAATTCATTGTTTCAACTTGTTTATTCAATTATCATTCAGTGTTCACCTATTATTTCTTCGAGTGTTACAAGTATTAATAAAGTGCAAGTATTTCATTACATTCTAGATTGTTTAACCAATATGTTTCCTTAGATCTCTGTACCCAGTGACCTCGTGATATAGTCCCTTCTTGCTCTAAATGGTCCTCCGAAATCTTATACTTCTCACATGTACATTGTTTCATACTTACATGAAGCTACCTTATTAAGCTATCCTACATTTATCCATCTCACGGATATTATCGTCCAATCCCTAGCATTGGTCCTCTCACGAGCCAGTCCCAAACAATAGGCAACGGTAAGATTCGAATATCCAACCCCTTACACAATTTCAACCCCCTTCAGGATAATTGCACATTCTTTGGCGATTTCTTATAACGTTTTACACATAGAAACTCTGGAACTTGGAGAAAATTATAAGCAACAAAACATTCGAACATACAACCCCTTACGCAATTTCAACCCCTATTAGGGTGATGTATATACAATTTCACATTCTTTAGCGATTATTATCAAATTTTACACAGAGAGACTGTGGAACGTGGAAAAAATTATAGGCAACAATAAGATTGGAATATACAACCCCTTAACCAATTTCAACCCCTATTAGGTGATTTCTATGCAATTGCTCATTCATCGGCGATTTCTTATAAAATCTTACACTGTGGAACATGGAGAAAATTATAGGCAATAAACAAATTCGAATGTACAACTCCTTATGCACTGTCAACCCCTATTATGTGATCTCAATGCAATTCTATGTTTCTGACCAGTTCTTAAAGAAATTTTACACATTGCGCCTGTAGAACTGGGAGAAAATTGTATGCAACAGTAAGATGCTAATATTCAAATCCTTATGGAATTTCAACCCCCATTAGGATAATTTATACATAATTGGATATTCTTTGGCTATTAATATCAAATTTTACACACAGGGACTGTGGAACGTGGAGAAAAGTATAGGCAACATAATATGCGAATATACAACCCCTTACGCATTTTCTACCCCTATTATGTAATATCTATGCAATCTCTATGGAATTCTATGTTTTTGATCAGTTCTTTATATGAAACCGTAGAAAGGGTTGTTTGTAGAACTGGGAGAAAATTGTAGCCAACAATACCATTCGCAAAAACCTCACCTTATTTATTTTCAACCCCTACTATGTTATTTATTTACAATTGAACATTCTTTGGCGATTATTGTCAAATTTTACATACAGAGACCGTGGAACGTGGATAAAATTATAGACGACATAATATTCGAATATACAATCCTTACGCAATTTCAACCCTTATTATGGTGATTTCTACAAATGCACATTCTTAGGGGATTATTATCAAATTTTACACACAGAGACTGTGGAAAGTAGAGAAAATTGTAGACAACAATAGATTCGAATTTACAACCCCTTACGCATTTTCAAGCCCTATTATGGTGATTTCTGTACAAATGCACATTCTTCGGTGAGTATTATCAAATTTTACACACAGAGACTGTGGACAGTAGAGAAAATTGTACTCAACAATAATATTCGAATAACCATCCTTGACGTATTTGCAACCCTTAATATAAAAATTATCTTTATACAATTCTACATTTTCTCACCGATTTTTATCAAATTTTACACATAAATCCTTTAAACCAAGGAGAAGACTAAGCAACAACGATTTTCCAACAAATCAACCTTTAACTGTTTTAGCCCCTGTTGTATGATCTGTTCACAATCTATTCTCTGAGTAATTTTGACAAAGTTTTACTCTCAGAGCCTACAGAACTACGAGGAATTTTTAAGGTGCATTAACACTTGAATAGCCAACCCTTACTTGCTTTTACCTTATATTAACAGTGTGTGAGAATGTTCTGTGAAACAATGTTCATGATTCAAAATAACATAAACAATTTAATAGTTCCCGTGTTATTTATTTTTTTATCATCGAAGTATTCAGTCATTTGATCACAACGAATGATATCTGTGTTAATGGAATATCGCTATCCCGAACAATCACCGTTGGGTATTCGCATATTCGGTGATGTGATCATCGGAAAAGTATCAGTTCTTCTAACCTTACGAGACTAATACGTGAATGGTTTTGAATCCTATGCCTCTGACGTCGCGACGTACATAACGTACATTCCTTCATGTTTCCAGATCCCATCGTCACAGCACCAGTGTTTTAACTCACATTTTGCGCTGTGAATGTCTTCAGTGTACAAAAGTCTACCGAGAATGACAGCCGCATTTAAGGGTGGCTCCTACTTAAATTAGTTTTGTCCAACAATTTTATTTATCTTGGTTCTCGAGGGTCTCTGCTTGATATCTGATAAACATTACACAAATAATGTAAATCTAGGTATATACAATAAAAATCTGATGTGAAAGTCACATAACTTCCTCTGCTCAAATAAAAGTTAGGAGTATTCACATATCCTTGTACAGAAACGCAAGACACAATTTAACGCTAATTATACGATAAATACCTGATAACCTCTTCTTTGAAAATGATGCGACTAATAAAAGTGCAGACTATATAGCAAACAAAAACAAGTGACTGCAGACATTTATTGAAACTTCCGTCGTTAAGAATAATTTCCGAACTTTATCGAATATTTCCCTCCAATATGTCTTTCTCACTTCATTCTTATATAGAATAAGATGCCGTGAAAGAGTGTGTATTCAATTATTAACCACACAAACTTTTTACAAATAGTGGGTGAACAGTAGGTGGTTTGTAACTGCCTTCAGAGAATTTTTTCGAAAAAAGTTTCAAATAAAAGTTTTAGCTCTCACTATAAGCTATACTTGTGCAAAATTTAAAGAAAATCGTTAGAGCCGTTTTCGAGAAAATCGCGAAAAACGAAAATTTCTTCATGTAAAGTCCCCTTAAAAATAAGAGAAAGTAGTCGCCAATCTTATCCTCACATCTTCAGAAGGTACCTGACCCAAATACGAAATTTTGTTTTCATACGATTTTCCGTTTTGGAGCTAGAGTGTTCACAGACAGACAGACGGACAGACAGATAAAAACGCAACTTCGAATTTTGGGGTCGAAAACAATACTTCCTCTACCTATAGTACCTATGGTACGGGCAGAGGAAGTAAAAACGGGTTGAAACATTTAAGGGGTGGTTTTTATTAAAATTAATTTAGCCTAAAATTTTCTCCTGGTACTGTATGTAAATTTTCATTTAAAAAATGGTCAAAGAGGGTAGATTTAAATGAAGCACATACAATATGGGTTGAAACACATAAGGGGTAGTTTGTTCCAAACTTAGTTTTCCCTAACATTTTTCCGTCGTTCTATAGGGCCAGTGTATAAAATCTGGTAAGAATTGGTCAAAAAAGTGAAAATTTATTGTAATAGGGGTTGAAACATTTAAGGGGTGGTTTCTTCCCAAGTTAATTTTGCTCAAAAATCTCTCCTGAACCTATTGAGGTTCTGTGTATTACGTCTGATAAAAAAATTAATCAAAGAACGGAGATTTAAATAAATACATAACTTAACGGGGTATCAAACATTTAAGGGTGGTTTATACGAAAGTTAGTCTTGTATAAAAGATTATTTTGGTTCTGGAGGGTATTTGTGTAATATCTAATAAAAGTTACTCAATGAATGAAGGTTTAAATATTGATATACATAGGGGTTGAGTCACTTCAGGGATAGTTTCTACCAAAATTAGTTTTGTTTGAAAAATCCCTTGGTTGTAAAAGGTCTGTGAATAATAAGTTATATAAATTACTCAAAGAGTATAGATCTAAATATTGATAATAAAGTAGGGGTTGAAACATGTAAAGGGTGGTTTATAATAAATTTAAATTGACCTATAATTTTCTCCTGGTTCTATAGGGTATTGTGTAAAGTTTGATAGAAATTCGTCAAAGATTGTAGCTCTAAATATAGATCATAAATAGGGGTTGAAACAATTTATGGGCGGTTTCTACTAAAATTAGTTTCGCCTAAAGCTTCCTCCTGGTTCTGTAGGTACTGTGTGGGAATTTTGACAAAAATGATCAAAGAATGTAGATTTATTTAAATGCCATATAATAGGGGTTAATCATAAGGGGTTGTTTATTCCAAAATAGTTTTGCCTGAAATGTTATCCTGGTTCTTTAGGGCCTATGTTTAAATTCTGGTAAAAGATGGTAAATAAATATAGGTTTAAATAAAGATCATATAATAAGGGTTGAAACATGTAAGGGATGGTTTGTTCCAAAATGAATTTGGCTTGAAATATTCTCTTGATTCTGTAGGATCTGTCTGTAAAGTTTGGTAATAATCGTTCAAAGATTGTAGATTTATAAAGACATTAAATATGGGGGTTGGAAATTTAATAAGGGGTGGTTTTGTAGAATTTTGCAGAATAGTGACTAGTTCTGCAGGGTTTATGTGTAAATTGTATAGAGATTGTTCGGGGAATTTAGATTTGTATACGAAAATATTACTCACGGGAGGTTTAAAATAAGGGAAGGGGTGGTTGACTTGAATTTTAATATTTCCCATCGTTTTTACCTTGTTGAAGGTGGTGGTGTTCAAAATCTCATGCAAATCGGTGAAAGCATGTAAATTTGTATAGGCCTATAAACACATATTTTTTTATTTTTATGTTAGATAATACAATAAATTAGAAGAAGAAGAATGTAATTATTACAGTAATTGAACACAGATGCTTGGGGGGGGGGTAAAATTAAGGACTTCATATTGTATGTACGGCGCGACATCAAGAATGCAGTGAACAAGATATTGCACAAACAGCCTCTGTCATGACTCATGGTAGTAGGTATTTGTAGTTCTCTACAAGTAACCGGATATCCGAATACGCAAATACCTAACGGCGGTTATCCGAATAGCTATATTCGGTTAACCGGTTATCCGAATTTTATTCGCCATGACCAAGTAACCGGATACTATCCGGTTACACAAATACACAAATAGCCCGAGCAACTATACCAGTACCTCTATTCTCCCTTCTCTCCGAGAAAGGATGTCCTCGCCATATACGGACTCGTGATTCTCTCGTCTGGGATATTAACCCTTTACGAAGAACTTCACTCTGTGTTCATTAGAACATTCGAGCGATCTTTTCAGATATTCAGCACCCAACTAGTGTATTATTGATCCTATATTTTACCTTCATTCCAAACACACGGAATGGAATAATGGGCAGCTACCTTAAACACTGCAATTGCTGTGGATTATTTTTACACTCATATGAGGAAGTACTTGTTGCCTTTATGGAACCCCAGCATGCAATTTTAAAGCTTCTGTCATGCAATTAATAACTTATGCAATCCTCAAGCAATCTTACAGATCTCTCTCAAGACCAAATAGTGCAAACACATAATACTGCCCTATTTCGATAGTGTAAAATACATAAATTTGAAGTGCTGAGAATGCAACATTAAAACGACCAATGACAAGAACAAAGGATAATTATGAAATACATTATTATTGGCTCCTTGGATGCTTCATTGAAATTTAATTAATATAGACCTAAGTAATTATTCAAGTTTTTTAATATTTTAATAGGATGCTAATTTCCGGCGGATTTCTATTTGAACCTTACTTATAGAGTTTACTTAATAAGGGTATAATATTCAGTAAAGCAGTCCTCAAATTAATAAGCTTACTTCCCCATGGAATTCCAGTGCCTAGTGTACAATGTTCTACAAATTTTACTATGGATATTAAACTTCAGTAATTTAAAATCTATAATGATATACACTATATCACAACTTTGTGAAATAATATACTACATGGCGTTGTTGACTACAGACCTGGAGCATTCCTCGGTTTTGTGTTAGGTCTGATACGGGGAACACTCTGCACCCATAAGGTCAGTAGAGAGCTAATGACTGAAGTAGTGCAGTCAATAAACCCATCTGTACGGTAACGTCCGTGAGAGCGACATGCTGACCATATGTGGATAATCCTGTCTTGTATCAATACAATAAAAATGCGATTATAAATGGCATAGTGGTCGACAGCAAGCCCTGTCCCTCATTGTTTGATGTGTTTTAGGTTAGGCAAAGAAGATTCTTCAAGAACTCCAGGTATTTATGGACAGTGAAGGTAGGAGGGCAAAGAGCAGAAGGTGACTCTTTTAACCAACTGCAAACACGGGTCCATTCGTGTGAGAGTAACTTACGAATGAGAGGCTACTGTATTAACACATTGGCTAAGAATGACATATTCCTATCTAATTTTACTCGACCAAGTAAACATCCATCTTAGGGAAGTGGAATTGCCAATTTGCCAGGATACGCTATAGTTCTACACCGTCCCCTTGTGCCGATTTACTAGCACAGGGTATAATTAACGCAATTAATAATGTATATGAAGCATAAAATAAATATAATTATAATATTAATATATAATAATTATAATATATATAATTATAGTAATATATTATTTAGCTTCATGTAGGCCTATTTAGGCTAATTTGAAAAAGTTGACTGAATTGACAGAAATATCCCGGCTTATCTATTCCCAGCGTGCATGTATTCGCATCACACGGGAACCTGACAAAATTAAGTGGCATGATCCAGGAAATTCACCTTAATGAACAGTGAAAACCATGAAACCCATCGTCAGGTTGGCTGGTTCTTTAAATTTAATCTGCGCTGGTTAAATATTTTGTAGAATTAGTAAAAGCTATGCGTATCCATTAGACAGCCAATCAATGAAGTAAACTTTTATATTTTGTATGCGTTTTATCGAGAACACCTTATACATTATAGATTAACATTTTACATAGGAGAATATAATTTCTCTTTACTTCATTACACCATTGCCTATCGTATTCTTGTGGTCATCAGTGATTATAGCTTTTAAACTAAAAGCAGAAAATAAAAATAACGAATTTTTTAACATAACACGGAATGCTTCATGTTTGAGGAAAATGCTTTCGTTATTAATGGTCTTTATTGTTTACTCTTTGGAGAAATTCTAGCGTGATGTTTAACCATTCATTGTATGGAATGAACTGAAAAGATTATAGCTTCCATTTTTTATGTTATGGTGTAGCTGATAATATTCGTGTGAAATGTCATTCACTAGGGTAACATAAATTAAGAACGTTAACTGGTGAAAAGTGGAAAAAGCCAGATTTAAGTCACGATATTATTTTGAGACTATTATGAAATATTATTATAATTGTGAAATGCTTTGGATAGAATTAAGTGAAATAGCAATAATGTGAACTCATAGTAATATTTTAAAGCTATTCTGAAAAAAATTATTTTACCCATGTAATTCATCCAAAGAAAATTGTGAATATTGAATGCTATTTCTAAGGTAAGTTTGATTTTACATAAATTAGAACTATTCAAGTTAAAAATTAAATACCATGCAAAAACCACAACTAAAGCAATCCATATAGGCCTATGTTGTATGTACTTTCTTGAATTTCCAGAAACTCGTAAGTTATTATTTTTTATTGATCCAAAAAAAATTAAAAAATATAAGTTAGACTCAGTATAGACCATTAACGTGTGTATAGCTCTAAGCAAAACTATTACCGGTACTCAAATAATATCTATATTTCGGTAGTTTTCAATGTCTCAGACCCATCTAAAACTGAAGATCGTACCTATGTTAAGTAAATTGAAAAAAAAAATTATATAATATTTCGTTCATAACAAAAATTCAGATTGAGAACTTTTATATTATAACACGTTAAATTCAGTATATGAAAGAAAAGGTTATGCAATATTATCGTTTTTACACCATCCATTTTCTCTACTATTGCTATTGTATTTGACCCTTAAATTCCATGTCGACTATTCACTGGATTGCAAGTTAAAATATCAGATACGAATCATACATATCACTTTCTCTAACTGTTATATGAGGCACTCAGAATACAAGTGATGTAAG
This sequence comes from Ectobius pallidus, assembly GCA_964059195.1. Taxonomy (NCBI): domain Eukaryota; kingdom Metazoa; phylum Arthropoda; class Insecta; order Blattodea; family Ectobiidae; genus Ectobius; species Ectobius pallidus. The sequence continues at coordinate 2,142,757 of CAXKWD010000010.1, forward strand.
CCCATAGAAACTGATTCTGAGATATTTGCCCTCAAAGAAATCTACCTCCCTAAGTTTGTATACAATCACTGTATACCTCCTCAAATGAGAGTGAAATAGTTGAAGTAAGAACTTCTTGCACTCGTTCTCTGAAAACAACTTAGGCTGTTGAAACCTTTAAAATCTCGTTTAATAAGTTGTAATTCCGAGTGTCTCATAGGCCTATTATACATAACACTTTTTTATATTGCGACATAGATTAAAAGGGAGGACAGAATTGTTGATTTTGCTATTTTGGTAAAAAAAATGCTATTTTTTATTTTAGTGTAAAAATATCAAGCATACTCTAAAGTATATCTGTGCAAAATTTTATGCCATTTGGGCGCATGGAACAGGTGTTTCTGACGCCATTTTTAAAGTACTGCGCGTAATCCTCGTGTGTTATCCTTTGTTACTTAGTCGTATTTATTATAGTGTAAGTTATTTAGGTGTAAAATATATTATAATATAAGTGTTTTGTAGGGTTCAATTCATATTTAGTGCTAGTACACTGTAATTATAAAGTTTGTAATTATAATTGTTTGTTTAGATGTACAGAAGATGCTTATTTTTTAGTCTTGAGTGCATGTAAACTTCAATCGCTTGCTTTCTCAGTTTCAATTTTCATGTTAATTTGCCACATTCAAAATCTATCTTCTCCCATAACAATATAGATACAGCTATGAAATGTTTTCACAGTGTACTTTGTGATGTGTGTAATAAAATGTCTAATCGGATTTTTGGTATGGGTCTTAGTTTTCCTTTTAATTAATATTTTGCTTAAAATTATATTAATTTTTGATCAACTTTTTATTTCTCTGGGTAATTTTTTTTTAACAAAAAGTATAAATAATATCAAAAATTTGTATAATTAAATATGCTCAGCAAGCATCATAGAATCTCACATAAAAAATTTCAGATCCATTTTTTAATATCTGTCGGAGGAGATAGATTTCAATTTTGATTTTAAAAATTCAATTAATTTAATCATATCTCAAAAACAAATTGACATATCAAAATTAAATTTGAAACTTCAAAATCTGTTTATGTTTTAATTAAGTGTGAAAACTTTCAAGTTTCTAGTCCAAACAGTTTAGAAAATCACTCTCAACACTTCGGTCCTCCCTTAAGCGGCCACTTTGTGGGATTGCACATTCAGCCGTTTGGGTCTCATTGAAAGTTATATTATATGCTAAAAGTATAAAAGTAAAGTGTTCCCTGTACAGGCCATGGAGGCCCAGAGGGTTCCAGGAGGTTGAGGCTCCAAGATTTTAGACATTCGGGACGTGAAGGTGGTAAGGTTGTTAGCCTTACGCACCGGCCGCCTTTACCCTCAAGATGACTCCTGGTACTCATTTATGTTAGAGACTGAGTAGACCCCAGGGTCAAAGTGCCACCAGAAGGATTAGGCCAATTGAAAAATTCCAACGACCTCATCGGGGATCGAACCCACGACCTTCCGGTATGTAGCGCAGCTATTATATGCTAGGCACGACAAAATATATAAGTTTCTTGAGAAGACGGTACGGAAGAAAAATATTTTGCTCAAAATAAATTGAATTTGTGTGAAAAAATTGTTTCACAAATTGAATTAATCAAGAGAGTCTTGCTTTGAAACCGTGTACTGTGCTTAAAACTAAAACTGTATATATACTCGCACAGTACCTAAAAAGAAACATTATTTGTAAGCTAAACTGCGATGCAAAATATTTAAGGTTAACTTTGTTTACTAGAAAAGCTTGAGGTACAATATTTGGTATTACGTCACGTGAAATCAAAGGTAGTTCCTATTCTGTGGCGCTCGTGGGCGATCACATGTTGTAGTGGGGATAACCGAGTTTTCCTCATGGCTACGAAAATTCTGTATGAGCACTCTCTCACCACTCTTCAACTATCTACTCGGATCTTCTGGACTTCTTTCGTCTCCGACTGGATGCCTGCCTCTTCGTGTGATTCTTGATGGATGGGATTACGTCGTCTTCATGCACGTGACTGTCCTACTAGCAATTGTAAGTAATCTGATGTGATATATAATACAGATATTATTAATTTGAATATCGTTTACTTTAAATTGCTAGTAGAGACTCGTTGCATCATGAATTCGTCGTAACGTGAGCATTTGTAAGCATGAATGTTAATTATTTCCTGTCTTCTTTCGTCTTCTTTTCACTTCTACAATATCACCATAGCAAAGGCACAAAATGATTAATATGGCACAGTAAAAGAATAGCTAGCAAGATTTGTAAATATATATTTATATAAATTGTACATAATTTGATGTGAAATTAAAATTAAGGATAATTGAATTTCAATCTTTAATTTATATTGGCCCTTGAATTCCTTAGCATGTCTTCCTATGAAGTTATTCATGATGATTTTGTATTGGCTTAATTATAGCATCTATATTAATGGTGTTATGGCCAAGTTAGATACGTCTCTTGTAATTTGGTAATAATGTATTTTTCTGCTACTCATACTAGAATCCCTAACTTATTAATACGTAGCATCTTTCAAAAATAAACTAGAGCGTGTCAACCGCAACCTAAATCTCAAGTTGAGGCAGCGTATGGTTAATTGCTAGCTTAGGCCTAGGCTACATCTGGTCCGTCCTACTATACGGAGTAGAAAACTACACTTAAAAATGAGTATGCTGGAGGTGTCGAATTATATAATTATATGAATCCATCGCAGAATGTTGCGAATACCATGGATTGACAGGTTGACAAATGAAGAAATAATTATGCGAGCAAGATTGGAGCGGCACTTAGTAACGTTCGTAATATGACGCAAAATAGCATATGTTCGCCAACAAAAGGAAACATCTCCAAATATCCAGAGTATGATGTACAAACGTGTGTGCACACAGGTGATGACACAAAACCACAAAATGCGCAGCATCGGATCAGCCCACACCCACGCCAGTCGAGATGTGGACGGTAAAGAGGAAAGTTCGAATCCGTGACCAAAGTGCAATGTGAATATCCCCGCGTGTACAACAAAGCGCCACCACATAGGAATAACATTACTCGGTGGGAAAAGCAGTTGAAGGATACCGGCAGTTTGTTGGACAAGCCCTGTTCTGGTAGGCCATCGGTAAGTGACGAGGCTACACGGGAGAGCTACCTAAGGAGCCCTAAAAAATCTGTGCGTTCATGTGCTCGATAATTACACCTATGCAGGGGTGCCCACGGGGGGGGGTTAAGACGCAGACTGCGTCATTGAAATTTCTGGGGGGGGGGCAAAATATTAGCGTTTTATGAATTTTCTGGGGGGTCGAAAATTGTTGCAAAATTAGCGTTTTATATCTTAAAAATAAAAACTGTCAAGTTTTATAACTTCAGAAGGTCTCTTCTAATTCTTTAGACGTGAATAGTCAATAAATTAGCGAAACGCATTTGCTTGTAAACAACTCCGCGCCAACGAAATCGATCACTTTGTGCCGATAGCGGCGACTGCGAACTCACAAAACACGTGTGAATTGAACCACTGTTGGCCCGTCATAGCCCCCAACTCCCTCACACGCAGGTAGAATTGGATTATTAGTTCTTACTGGGTTATTACAGTCTTTGTACAATCCCGTCTGCAAGAATAATAATTATTCTCGAAAGTGATTTTACTGCACTCAAAAGCACGTGCCACCTTAAAAGAAGGGTAGGGAAGGTGTGGAAAAATCTGTCTATAACCAATGCTGCATTCTTAACTTGAAACTTGAGGTTACGGCTACCGGTTTCAGTCCATTTCGGCATCTCGAAAATGCCGAAAAAACAACAGCAATTTAAATATAAGTGTTTAGAACTATTGTGCAATTCCATTATTAGGCATGACAAATGGCAAGATCACTGCAGAAAGAAAGATCTTTATAAACTGAAACATAATTTAGATATAAATAAAAGATTACTGAAAGTAGTGGCGAAGATAAAAGGAAACCGTATATTGATCTAAATCCCAAGCAGAATCTTCAAGATAAAGATGAAGAATTTCGACAGCCATGGGCGCCCATACCCGCGGAAGGAGGGGGTGCCCCCCTCCCCCAGCTGTCAGGGAAAGGAAAAAAAAGTTAATTAATAATTAGGAAGCGGATTTCTGTGACCTAAAAAGTAGGATATATGAATACATTTATGACCTAAAAACATTAAAATATGACTTTACCACTTACACATTGTGTATATTTTTTTAAGTTTCATTACAATACATTTTATTAAAATATAGTGTTAATTATTTTAAATATCTGTAAATTCTCAAAAAGTATCATTATAATGCAAAATTTCCAAAATATGATATGAAACTTCAAATTTATTTAATATGCACACAAATATGCCAAAAATATGACATGAATATGCATATTCATACTAAATATGCTACAACAGTCGAAAATTTCCAAAATATGCAGGTATATGCACAATAAAAGCCGTTCCATTTTCACCAGGATGCTTGGAATCGGGTTTAAATTAGTCGGAAACCTGAAGTAATGAAAAAGGGAAAAATATGACATGTCATAGAAATCCGCCCCCTACACTAGTCTGCGATGAAATTGCTGCCTCCGAAGTTTGAATGTTCTTGGGGTATTTTTAACATGCTGAAATCAAATTCAAAGCCAGAAAGTTCCTATCACGTACAATTTTTCTAAAATTTTATTTTATTTTTCTTATAGCGTAATTTTCGTATGCCCAAAGAGTAATTATATAAACTTTAATACTTTATCATGTGTAGTTCTATGATGTCGGGATTTAAAAACCAAAATATCTATTTAAAATGTTTTTAATGTGTTTATAGTGAACACCGAGGGCACCAGATGTATCTTATCTGATACAGGGTGCGAGCGCCTCAGGAAGTTAGAGCGAGATAACTTGCACCCTTGCCATTATGTAGCGCCACTCCTTGGTGACCGACACATTCTTATCCTATTATCTTTGTGAAAACCTACACATCCCGTCTGTTTTACACTGCATTAGTGTGTGTCATCTGGAAAAGAAATCAGTTTCAAGCTGTATTGTGGAGTAGAATGTTGAGAGTTTTTAGTTCAATACGCAAGTATATTTACCATGTCGCATCGCTCATGTATAAATGATCCAGCCCACTTTTGTTACATATGTGGGAAATACACATTACCTAAGCAGAGGCGTAATATTACAGATTTTGTAAAAAAAAATAATATCTTGCCTATTTTGGAATCAAACTAGGAGACCAAAGCAAACCTTGGGCACCCCACAAAGTATGTAGAGTATGCACTGAAGATCTTCGTCATTGGGTCAACGGCAAAAGACAGTCACTATCTTTTGGAATACCTATGGTTTGGAGAGAGCAGTCAAACCATAGTAATGACTTCTGTTCGTGTGATGTGAAGGGGTACAATTCTAAAAATAAAAAACAAATTGTGTATATCCAGTTGTTCGGTCAGCCATTTTACCTGTCCCCCATGGGCCTGATGTACCAATCCCAGTGCGACCAGAAAATCTTGAACAGTTTTCATCCGAATCTGATGTAGAAGTGATGGAAATTGTAACGAGTGACAGTGACTACCTAGCAGGATCATCTGCTGCAGAACGTGGATGTTTTAACCAGAGTGAATTAAATGACTTGGTGAGAGATCTTGCCCTCTCTAAAGAGTTAGCTGAGTTGTTGGGTTCTAGACTAAAAGAAAAAAATCTGCTTAGTCCACAAACATCATTCTATTGGTTCAGACAACACGAAACAGAATTTAAATCCTTTTTCTCCGAAGATGGCTACCTTGTATATTGCAATAATGTGAAAGAACTTATGCTAAAACTTGGACTTCCAAACTATGATCCAAGTGAGTGGAGACTGTTCATTGATGCTTCCAAGCGAAGTTTGAAGGGTGTTCTCCTTCATAATGGAAACTTTTTGGTTCAGTGCCTGTTGCCTATTCAGTGATACTTAAAGAATCATACCCAAATTTGCAACTGGTGTTATTGCGAGTGAACTACGAGTACAGTGAACACAACTGGCAAGTTTGTGGCGATTTTAAAGTTCTTACTATGCTGCTGGGTCAACAATCTGGTTTTACCAAATTTCCATGCTTTCTTTGAAGGTGGGATAGCAGGGCACGAGTTGATCACTGGACAAAGAAAGACTGGCCACCTCGAGAAAGTTTGAAAGTCGGTTCTAAGAATGTTGTGCACCAAAGCCTTGTGAGTCCTTCTAAAGTTTTGCTGCCACCTCTCCACATTAAGCTTGGTTTAATGAAACAATTCGTAAAGGCTTTAAATAAGGAAGGAGACTGTTTCAAGTACATATGTGAGAAATTCCCAATAATATCTGAAGGAAAATTAAAAGAAGGTATATTTAATGGTCCTGATATAAGAAAATTGATGTCAGATGCAGCATTTAAAAACACTATGGATGAAAAGGAGAAAACAGCATGGATATCTTTCTGTGAAACTGTTTCAAAATTTCTTGGTAACAACAAGGATCCCAATTACCGGAACATTGTAGCTAACATGCTTGAAGCATACAAGGATCTTGGTTGTAATATGAGTATGAAAATTCATTTCCTGTTTTCTCACCTAGATTATTTCCCTGAAAATCTAGGGCTTTTGAGCGAAGAACAAGGAGAACGATTTAACAAGGATGTGCTGGAATTCGAAAGGAGGTACCAGGGACGCTGGAGCATCAGTAACCGTGCAGACTATTGTTGGATGATAAAGCGTGAAATACCTGAAGACAAACATAAAAGAAAAAGGAACAGGAGGACTTTCTCAGGTAAGAAGCAACGGGTGTAAAATTTGTGTGAAACTTTCCAATAGTGAACTAAACAAGACAAAATAAACCAAATACACTCTAATGATATGTATTAACAACCATACACATTAATTTCAGCAAGTTGTGCATATTAAATATTGTTTTTTCTTTAAAACAAAAAAAGTGTTATGAAAACGTCTGTGATGAAATTTGTGTAATTATACAATACATGTAAAGTGATTTCGCAAGAAAACCTTACGTGATAGAAGTAAACGGGTTGAAAATTCGGATTCAGCACATCGACATTATATAAAATCACGTTTTTTACTTTAGGCAACAAACAAAAAGTTCAAATTCGCAGGCTAGTGTAATTATAGTCAGGTGTTTTTCTTTTAAGACAATTATTTGAAAGCCAGTTGAGACATACAAAGTTTGCAGAAGGTTTACCAAATCGACAACATGGAAGCAGAATCCACAGTGGATTAGGAAAGGGGGGTCCAGGGGGTTTGGACCCCCAAAAGTCAAAACCTAAAATTCTATATTTGTATTTATTTAATGATACAAGATTTGTTGGTGTGTCAAATATGATATAGCAGTTATTTTGTTTTCATAACATAACGAGTAGGCCTATTGTGTCCACTGTTCCATGTGTTATTTAACTTTTCTTATAAATAGTAATCAGTATTATAACTTAGGTAACAATTTCTTGCTTAAGTTGCCATGTCTTAGAGTATAGTAAACAAATTTGCTAACTAGTTTTTCAGTGCTAAAATAGCGTAAAATGTTATTTTCATTAGTTCAATATTTAAAAATTTCTCGGGGGTGGACACCCGACTTAAGTAATAATTTCTTGTTTACATTGGCATGTCTTAGAGTATGGTAAACAAATCTCCTAACTAATTTTTTGAGTGCTAAAATAGCGTAAAATGTGATTTACATTAGTTCAGTATTTAAAAATTTTCCGGGGGTGGGCCCCCACTTAGGTAGACCTAATGCCCCCATTTAGTTAGGCCTAATGATTTCTCATTTACATTGGCATGTCTTAGAGTATGGTAAACAAATTTCTTAACTAGTTTTTCTGTGCTAAAATAGCGTAAAATGTGATTTTCATTACTTCAATATTTAAACATTTTCTGGGGATGGACCCCCCGGCACTTTCGACCCTCCCCGCAATTATTTTCTGGCTACATCACCGTTGCACTTATTATATTTTTATATTCTTAATATAATGTTACAAAGTGGCCCAAGAAGTTAAAGCGACAAAAAATAAATTAATTAAAAAAATTGCCGCCCTAGAAAATATTATACTCGTATGGGCGCCCTTGTTGACAGCCAATCAGGGTGGGGGGGGGGTGAGTCATGAAGTTTCGGGTGGTGGGCACCCCTGCACCTATGCAAGACTAAAGTTCATACGGTGTTAAACGTCTAATGTTTTTCGTGTTACAAATTGCAGCTGTTGCACGCTATCAAACCGGCGGATAGACGCAAACGATTCGCGTTTGCTACAGAATGCTTCATGAGATCGACAATGATTAATGATTTCTGCAGAAGATTGTGTTTAGCGATGAGGCAACATTCCATGTGTGTGAACATGTTCATCACCATAAAATCCGAATATGGGCTGCTGAAAATCCTCGTGCCAACGTTGAGTACGAACGTAACATCCCTAAAGTGAACGTATGGCAGGGCCTGATGCATGATAAAGTGATAGGCCCATTTTTCTTTGCGGAGCAGACTGTGACGGCAAACAACTACATTCACATGTTGGAATTGTATGCAGTGCCACATTTACCAGAAGGTGTCATCTTTCAACATGACGGCCCTCCTCCACACTACGCCGCCAGCGGTGGATAGGCAAGGGTTCTGTCAAGCCATGGCCACCACGATCCCCGGATCTGACGCCCTTAGATTTTTACTTGTGGGGTTATGTGAAGCAATATGTGTACAGTGAATGTTCAACGACGTTAATCATTTAAAACAGAGAATCACAGACGTTATTCACTCTGTCACACCAAACGTCCTTAACCGTGTGTGGGAAGAACTTGAATATCGTTTAGATGTGTGTAGGGCTACAAATAGAAGCCACATCAAACTGCACTGAATAGGTACGAAACTTGGAGAGTTTTCCTTTCATTTGTGAAGATTTCACATTTCTCTCTTGTTTCATTGATTTCCTATGGCCGGTCAAATGTGCACCATGACTTTACGGACAAACGGTATTTACAATGACTGAGGACAGAGTAATCGCCAACATTCGGGGGACCGGACACGGGACAAGAAGAAGAAGAAGATGAAGAAGAAGAAGAAGAAGAAGGAAAAATATATATATATGAGATAGTTCTGCAACATGTTTTGCATTATTTATTTATCTTTGTGATACACCACGACATTTTTAGAAAATACACCTTCTAAATTTCAATAATTGCATAATAATAGGCGCGTACCATTATGTAGAAATTCTAATCGGGTTTGTAGCCAGGTGAGAAGTTTGGAGGCTTATCTTACTGATCAGGGATTCTGAGGATGGAGGCAGCGTCATCCTCTGAAAAGTCGTATAATGCCAAACTTTGGCTGCAAACCAGAGCAGAATTTTTACCTAATTAATATAATGTTAGTGTGCATTATTATCTCTAATAGAAATTCATTATCTCTTTATTGAAACCGTTTAACTTTATCATTTGGGAAGCACTAGGTTATAGAAGTAATTTAGCTAATTTAGATATGATCACATCTGTAGTGTTCAAAATATCAACCTACGCTAAGGACAATAGACTTCGAATCAATGACGACCCGTGGCCATGTTTAATTATGCATCTATTGCAAAACTCAATTAAGATCCTTACGAGGGATGCATACAGTATGGAATTTGACACGCTTGATCGGCCATGTGCTACATTAGATGCCCGTGCATTTCAATTCACCATTATGCGCCTATCTTTCAGATCGTGGGGACATGGTGAATAAATCAATATGGAATGAAGTGTGGGAATTTATCGTTCACCTGTAACGCAAGATAATCTGTTGGCTTAGTTGCAACAAACCGTTATTCATGTCAATATTTCATATTTTGAGAGATAAAACAATGTATTGAAAAGAGGCTATTAATTTAAAACGCTAAATAATTACTTCCCATCAGTTGTAGTTACACAAATAGTATAAAGAGAAGGAAATGACTGCAAGCTCTATTAGCTTTTTGCCATGGCATATTCTAGTCACGTAGAGAATACAAGTCAAATGACAACATATCACACTGTTCCAGTGATAAATTTCTTCTGTCGGTTTAATTTATTACCAATCTAGCATTATCGTTTACACATAAAACGAATTACAAACTCAGATAAACTCTCCTTGTTAAAAAATTGCCAACCTTCTGTGTACATTCATATGTACATGGTAAGTGTAGGCTTGCATAATTAAAAATGTAAAATCATTTATTCTTCCTAATAACAAAGGCTTATATTACATTGTAAAGTTAATATAGGCCCAAAAAGTCCTGCACCACCTAAATGACTGAAACTGAGTGTGTACGGATAGCCGAATACATACCTCAAAAACTGTATTAACGAATTTTTTGGACTTCCGGTTTAATCGGAAGCAGTTCCAGCTCTCTTATGTTTTAATGCATATTTTCGGCTAATGCTTAATAAGAGCTTTTCAAACGTAGGTACAATAATTAACTACATTCATGCATAATAAGTGAATATTGACTATTTAATAAATTCCTTAAATATTACTTGTAGGTACACTGAAGGTGATACAACTGTGTATCGAAATGCATATCAACATATGAACTGACGCTAACGACATTGAGATTCTGAACGCGAGAAAATCTAGGAATACGTACGATAATTATTTCAAGAAGTTAATTCAAGCTAAGAACAGCATATGGTGGAAACGAAGAGAAGGAAAAAACCAAGGACTATCTAAATTACAGACGTAACTATATTCAGCAAAATAATCTCAACACCAATAAATAAGTCAATAGTGAAAATGTTTTACTAAGATAAGAATTAGCCCTAAACATATACAGGTATTTTAAAACAATCGAACTATGACAAACATTATAGTTTTAGAAGTTAAACAAATGGTATCTTAACCAAAATTTCGTATACAGCAGCGTGACAACTACTGTAGTTTTTCTTTATGTACCTGTGTTTTATCACTGTAATTGTATTTTATATAATTGTGTCTTAATATGCTTTTTAAAGCAGCCTACAATATGATAAATTATGAAACAAGGCTTGAGGTTAAAAAAAGATGACAAGATCACAAAAGGGATCGAACATAATAAGATCCAAACACTTAATTAACATTAATAATTTGTATATACGTATATTTTTATCATAGAAATTACCAATAAAAACTATAGTTCGTTTTATATTCCAAGTTTCTTTCGTGTTCAGTAAACAACACCGTTAGGCCTATACGTGTATATATAATTTCTAGTACTGGCGGAACATTGCACCATAAATTCATTTTAAAAACTCATTGATAAATTATATTATAAAACTATCTAAACAATTTGTTTCTTTTGTATCATGTTAGATAATATATAACTTTGTAACTAGTCTAAATTTGACATATATTCCTTATATTTCATATAAATTAATTTAAACTATTCGTATTTTCTAGTGTTGCCACATGACAGATAACGATACATCAAGAGTATTGAAATGCATTTCAATTTTCTACACTGAAACTATACTGATTGGCCTTACAGCCAAGTGGTCAAAGCTTCTGTCTCCTAATCAAGAGGTTCTATGCTCAATTCCCAGTTCAGCCAAAGGGGAATTTGGTTGGTTAATATATGGTTATTTAACGACGGGGATGTACGGTGTGCTGGAATTCTGTCCAGCAGGAGTTCTTTTACATGGCAGTAAATCTACTGACATGGGCCTGTCACATTTATGCACACATAAGTGCCATCGATATGGGCCGGGATCTAACCCGCAACCTTGGGCACAGAATGCCAGCGCGATACTAACTGCGCCACCCAGTCCGACAAAGGGGAATTTGATCCTTCATAGATATTTCCCTGGCTTGTCAATGGCTAAGGACTTAGAATTGTGTCCCCTTGGTTACCATATTTGTAAAATGTACCCTCTCATCCCATCTCACTGAGATAACGTAGCCCCGCCTAACAGGTGTCCCAGCTGAAGAAACGGGTTACACTTCCACAAAATCTGCCTAAGAGAGTAGCGTTGCATGGGTTAAAAGAATAATTACTGTGTTGGTAAGAATTGAAGGGGTCGGGGGAAGATAATGCTAATCCATACAATACCTTATTTTAGATTACTTATAACATTTTAACGTTTGCTCAAATCTTCAAATCCTTTTTTTTTATCTTTTTTGGGTAAAAATTTTGTTACTAACAAGACTTATTGCCAGAATTAGTCTATCCTCAGAAACATTAGAATAAATAGTGAATACAAATAGTGCAACAATCTCAACTTTTACCAAAACAGGGTTAGCACTATCTTCCCCGACTCCTTCAATTGTACGCCTGGCGTATTTACAGGATTCTTTACTTAGGCTACCAGTTTAATACATTAACAATAATAATTAGTCAATAATAATAATTAGTCAATAAATACAATAATTTATTCCGTACATTGTTCAATTTCTAAATAATGGAGGGTCGCCCAGAAAGTAATGCACTACATTTTTTTCTTCAACAATTATTTATTGAACACATTGAAACTTACACACAAGAAAGAATTATGTTTCTTTTACGCTCCCTATTTTTCCACGTAATCTCCGTCCCGTTCTATGGCCTTCCTCCAGCGAGACACAAGGGCGTGTATGCCCTGTCGGTACCACTCCTTAAAGGATGTCATTCGCGGAAGACATTTTGAGGATGACGAAGTGGTGATTCGCACAGTGCAGAAATGGCTTCGTGAGCCATACCGTGAGTGGTACCGACCCGAGGTTAGTCCGGGCATACACGCCCTTGTGTCTCGCTGGAGGAAGACCATAGAACGGGACGGAGATTACGTGGAAAAATAGGGAGTGTAAAAGAAACATCATTCTTTCTTGTGTGTAAGTTTCATTGCGTTCAATAAATAATTGTTGAAGAAAAATGTGGTGCATTACTTTCTGGGCGACCCTCGTATTATACTAATATCTGATAACAAAATAATAACAGAAATAATGATAATAATAATAATTATTATTATTATTATAACAATAAGAAGGCATCATTCTATTAAATTAATAAAAACAATGGGCAATAATATATTGTTTTCTAGCAACAAATTGATAACAGTGCTAACCAAGACATTTTACACTCTCTCTCTCATTTACCAGTATATACGTTTCAACAACGAATAATCACGAAAACCATAACTATTTTCCCCTTATAATACCACTTTAGCCGATATAGTCCATACAATATATCAGATGCTGTATCTTTATTATTATAACATATGACGCCTATAGCCTGAGTGGACTAGGTTTATCGGTAATCAAATGTAATGCTGCCTCAGTTTGACCTGGGGAATCCATCCTTTCAGAAATGATAGGCTATATCTCCTAATTCTTCCCATAAGAGTTCCTCCAGATTTTCGTATGATTTAATTTTGAGATAAATTCCTTCAGTAGGCCTACCTGCAATTATTTTCGCGGTGGAGTCCTAACGCTTCAGTCTAATTGGAATTTACTGCAGGGATTACAGATATCAGCGAACTCATATTCATTTCCAGAATTTAATTCAGGTATTGTTGTATTTGATCCTACATGAAACCATTATGATGAAATAATACATCCTGATATGCAATAAATGATAAGGAAATTAATAGAGTTAATAATAATAGTAATAATAGTAATAACAATAATTAATATAATGAATTTATAAAGAAATAAATTAATATAATGCATGTATAAAGAAATAAATTAAACAAATGCTTACGTAAAGGTTTTGAAAAATTAAAAATGTATAAAACCTAAGAGTTACTATTAGGCTATGGTACAACACAAGTTAACTTTCAAAAAGGGTACAGTATCCACATGATGTTGTAGATATGCAACATGCATAAAAACTGATCTAAAATCTCAGATATTGTAAATAATTTAATGAAACTCAACAAATGTGCTTCTACATACCTTATTTTATAAGCATAAATTTTCCCTTCACCATAAATAAGCTTCCAATGCTTTATTAAAGCACACAAGGCTCCCTTCCTACTTTCTCCACCGATATCTGTTATAGTGGGTAGAAATTCATATTCATCCGTTTATTGACGTAGTAATGTGTCAAATGCTTTGAACACATAGTATAGTAGATGTACAACATGGTTTAATTAAAGAAAATGTCATTACAAGCACACAAATAACTAATTCATACGATTTTGCAGATATACAACATCATGCATTTAAGGTTTAAGCAATTGCAGAGCTAAATAGGCTATTCATATCGATCAATTATGTTACGTGTAGAAACATTAGAATACATGACATACAAAAACACAAATATAATATAAATCTACGGAAAAATTATTCACGTTGTGCAATATATTTACTGGAATAGATCAAAACGATGAGACATCGTTGCCAATAATAGAAGAGAAGAATCCTTTCTGCTAAAGCCGCTTACACACACGGCGAAAGGAGGCCAACGAATGTCAACCAACCGCATCGGTGGTTCTGTGTGTACGGGAGACAAATCAGAGCCAATGAATTCGTTTGCCTTCGTTTAGGTTCGGACTTCTGGCGGTAAATATCAAAAGGTTGGCGTTGGGTCCCTTCTCTTGGTGTAGACATATAAAGTACAACCCCTTGGTTTGGTGTGGACGAGAGGCCAAACGTCAACCAACATTCGCCCGAATGCATTGGTTGGCATTCATTGGCTTTCGTTCGCCGTGTGTGTACGCGGCTTTAGACGAATCCTTCAGAGAATGCGTGCAGAAGATAATCAACATCTAAATGGAGGCGCAGTTGACACATTTGAAGGCGAGCCTTGTTCCTAATGTCCATTTGCGTTGATCTATTTCTGCGATAAACATACGCATTTGCGTAAAAGACGCTCACTTTTGCATAAAAGCGATACACCGGTTAAAACAGGACCTCGCTTTGCTTGGTCAATTACGTTTCTATTGAAAATAATCTACCAGGCTATATCGGGCTATAAATAATCTATCGGGCTATAGTAAAATAACCTGCTTGTATATATATATAAACTTCTGCTGCTTGAATGTTTAATTAATATTCCTTCCATCAACAGTGTTAACTATTTGAAAAAATTAAGCTTAGTCCAGTCAATGAATGCTCAAAAAGGGGCGTAGAAGGAAATGGAAGGAACACAATTTTTGACTTTGGGACTTTGTTTGGACTAGTTAGGAGGTAAACATACTAAAAGTCCCCACTCCTAGGAGGTGAGCGGGGGGCAGGGGGGCCCTTAGAAGATCCCATTTCTCGGTTTTTCGCTTATATCTCGGAAACTATGGGTCCTAGCGATAAGATTTTCCTATATAAAATTAAAGCTGACAAAATTCTCCACAAGATTGATTATATAAATTTTTTCGCTCTCTCACCTAGTTTTTGAGATATCCGCGCTCAAATTTAGCTAATTTTGAAAAAAAAAAAATTGCCTCGCGTTTTTTGCCTTATTTCGTCAGCTAACTCTTCAGCCCTTTGTCCTACGAAAAAGTCATAAGGAAGGAAGTTGTAGAGCATTAAATTGCCTTTAAGAATGTATGATAATTTACTTTTTATCTTCAACCGTACAAAAGTTAGAGCAATTTTAACTTTATGTGTAAATTCCGGGATTTTGCAGAAAAACTTAACTTTCGTATTTTCCATTATTTCACTGCTCTATATAAAAGCCAATATATACGTATTTATATGTAGGCTATATATAGTATGTACTATATATAAGTTGTACCTAAATGAATCAATATGTATATAATGTATTTTGTAATATATTTTCAAGTGACATAATTATATGCTTATGTGTAGTCCAATGATTGAATGAATAGAGGGAAATAAAAGGAACACTGTTTTTGACTTTGGGACTTTGTTTGGACTAGTTAGAACTTAAACATACTAAAAGTCCCCACTCCTAGGAGGTGAGCGGGCGACAGAGGGGCCCATAGAAGGTCACTTTTTTCGGTTTTTCGCTTCTTTCTCGGAAACTATGGGTCCTAACGATAATACCACTCTATACAAAATTAAACCTGATTAAATGTTCAATGAAGACTGATTCCATTCATTTTTTTCGATTTCTCACATAGTTTATTTTAAACTTGTATGTGATCGGAAATTAATTTTCTGGATTTCAAGAATAACAACTTTTTTTTTCCTAGAGCTTGAAAATAAGTATAAAAATGTCTCGGAAAGATCGAGCATTCTCCTTTTTGACTGTTAGCTCGTCAATCAAGATCAACGACGAAAGGGTGTCTGTGGGCCCTTTTTTTGCTATTCCAGCGCAAATCCATAAGTAAGAAAACCAACGAAGATTTGAAAACTTATTTGCGATATGAATTAGCCCCTTTCCCTTTGGCCTTCTTCAATGAGGGTGGGATGAGGAAATTGACGAAGTCAGTTCTCTAGAAAGAGCTCAATCCAACTATCAAAGATGTACGTGTGACACACTTTGACATTGTTATGGACGGAGGACTTCTCCTGCACAATGTTATTTGGCAAAGAGGTTCCAAGATACCTGCCGTTTGTAATGGATATGTCAATTTTGTGAACAGTCACTATCGTGGAAGGAGTTGCACTGTAGTGTTTGATGGGTACATGAGCTCATCCTCAAGTGCAAAGGTCGATGAGCAGCAAAGGCGGTACCGTCTCAGCAAGTCAGCCGACATACATTTCAATCAGGAGATTGTCATAACTGTGAAGCAGGGAGACTTCCTGTCAAATGTCTAAAAGAAAAGTCTGCTGAAAGTCACACTACAGGCACATGGAGTCAGAACCCTTCAAGCACGAAATGATGCGGTTGTCCTCATTGTAGACATGGCTGTGGAGTTGTCACATACTCAAACCGGACATCTCGTGCCTCCCACCAACTGAGGGAACAGCGAAACAACATTATCTGAGGACATATCACCATGTTGAGATGTGGTTGGGATATGAGTTGCCTCCTCAGATGTATGGGTGGGAGTTAACCAACAAATTAACCCCGGTGTACAGTGAGCAGCAGGCTGCATCGGATGAAATATTAAAAATTATTTTTGTCGGTGCACAAAGGATTGTGCTGATACGGAAAGCCATCTCTTAAGTGATCCCCTGCGTGCCAAAACTGCCAAGGGAACTGTCTTAATGGGGGGCCCCTCCTGCACAATGAGGATGAAGAACTCGACATCGATCCTCTGCCAGTTATCCTAGAAGAGGTATCCCCTTCTTCAACGGATGAAGAAGAAAATGTAGAAAAACCCACCCCAGGACCAAGTTCCCATGATGAGCCAGAACCCTCCCGCTCCAAAAGAGCTAGGAAATTATAATAATTATTGCTCTTTAATTGTACTATAAGGTGTACATATATTATTAAATTAAATGTAACACAGTTTCAAAAAAACATTTACGAGTTAATGTGTTAATAAAAATGTTATGTACAAAGTGTTGTTGACTCTCGAATCACCCTACCCCAATACCTTTGCGGAGCGAATGTATAGTTTATATGTTTTATATTAACTGTACATTAGGTATATATTACATACAATGAATACAAGTATATTTGCCTATGTAGAAGGCTATTATGGCTCCTAAATAACGATAAAGATTCAGCGATCCTCGATAAAATGTCAATTTTGAGTATTATCAAAACTTTCCATCATATATTATAGTAATTGTATTTCTGTAGGGGTAAATAGTGGAGATCTCAAAGTGGATCCACTAGGTTCGGGGTTCGAAAATAGTATTACACGACACCAAACAATATTACTTTTGAAGAACTACATAGCCTATATAGCTTACTTGAAAATATATTATAAATACATATATACATATACAATTTCTTTATGTGCCATTTATATATAATACATACTATGTATACATATAATACGTATATATCGGATTGTAGCAGTGGAAGAACGAAAAATACGAAAGTTAAGTTTTTCTGCAAAATCCCGGAATTTACACATAAAGTTAAAATTGCTCTAATTTTTTAACGATTCAAGATAAAAAGTAAACTATAATATATTCTTGAAGAAAATTTAATTCTCGACAATTTCCTTCCTTAAGAGTTTTTCGTAGGACGAAGGGCCAAAGAGTTAGCTAACGAAATAAGGCAAAAAAACTCGAGGCAATTATATTTTTTTCAGAATTAGCTAATTTTGAGCGCGGATATCTCGAAAACTAAGCGAGATAGCGAAGAAATTAATATAATCAATCTCTTGGAGCAGTTTGTCAGCTTTAATTTTGTGTAGGAAAGTCTTATGGCTAGGACCCATAGTTTTCGAGATATAAGCGAAAAACCGAAAAAAGGGACCTTCTAAGGGCCCCCCTGCCCCCCGCTCACCTCCTAGGAGTGGGGACTTTTAGTATGTTTACCTCCTAACTAGTCCAAACAAAGTCCCAAAGTCAAAAATTGTGTTCCTTCCATTTCCCTCTACAACTTTTCATTGACTGGACTAGCTGTGTTCTGTGTGGGGTCAAATGTCAACAACTGCATTTATATTTGCCAATAGACTATTAATCTTTACCATACATCGAAATAGGAGAATTGTGTAAGATAAGAATGTAAGCCTATAGTTCCATAAAATAAAGGTACCGGTAATAGAATAATCTAGCACTTTCCAGGAATGAATGTCTTTATCTCTAGTACACTTGTTTGGTATTATGAGTATTTTATGTTTTTTTTTTTTTTTAAATAATCTAACACCACATCTGCGCGTACTTTTGCTAGTCATTATACTGAATACCGGAGCCTAGACCTATCTCAATCATTTATTACACAATAAAGCAAGTCTTCTAACTAAAGAATTAATATCCAGAAAAGTATTTTATTAGAAGGTCTGATTTTGTTGCGACGGTTAAGAATATGAAAACCGTCACCATCACTAAAGATTCTCCCAAACCACACCGTCAAACTAAAGGGCAATGAATATTTTAAATCCACCATGTAACTAGCGTCAATCGTACCGAGTGCCTACTGCCATACAGGTCGATAAACTCCGAAACAATTCCAATCACTGAAGTGAATGGCATGACAGGAATGATATGTTACATGAATGCCTCCAATTCTACAATGCCTTTCATATTTGGCTCGTATAACTTATACCACAGAACAAAAATGCAAGCGAGAGTAGCATAGTTAAAATATAGAATTTTCCAGTTACTTTCCATTCAAGAAGTCTGATTAACACTAAATTTTTTTCAAACACTGCTGCTTGTGAGAGGGAGAATATAATTTCTTGGATTTAATTTACGGTTTTGCCAAATATCACACTTCGAAGAGGGGAACAATTTCAATAATCTGTTTAAGATATAATATATAATAGCAAAATCAGTTATCTTTAGTAAGCCATGACCTAGATGATAATACATCTGCAAAGTTGAAACAAAATGATATAGGCCTATTGAAAGTTTGAATCACAAAAGTGACGGTCACTTGCGTTGCATTCAGACACATTAGGGGTAAATAGTTATTTATGATACAAGGGCTAAAAGAAGGATTTTATTTTGGGAGTAGGTATGTTTGCGGAATAAGCCCGTTAAGGGCGAGTGAAGCATTCCTACGAGTAAAATAAAATCATTTTACTATGTGTATCATATACTATCTTTTAGACGACGTTAATATTTGTGAAATAATAATTTTTAAAAGTATCCAGCACCCATTTTGGGAGCTTTACAATTGTTTGTGAACTCTTCTGCAACCTAGTATGTACTTACGCAAACAGAGGTTATTGATTTCTCGTACATCGCTGCCAACGTAAAGGATGGAATGGACAACGCTTTTCCACTAACAAACATGGCATAATTGCAACCATCGTGGAAAATGTAGCATTTAAAAAGGCGTAATTAATTTTAAAATTTTCAATTTATATCAGACTGAGTCTATTTAATAATCATATGCAATTATTCTTAACTAAAAGAGTATTTTCCATGCGATGCAATCAAAGTTGGTCACCCTGGAGTATCATAATTTTATAACGCTCAGTAGCATAATTTTCTCCTATTAGTTAATATCGTCTAACGTTAAGTGCTTCTTATACATTCGACTGTCTAAAAATGATATTCAAATAAGCATGTTCAAGGTTTTGAAAGCTTAAAACTGTCTGCTGCCCTGTGGAGCTTAAATCCATTGCACTTATCTGCCATATTATATTATTGACTTTATTATTGATTTTAATATTTTAGATCGAGAATGATCATTGGTTGAAAAATAGTACGGCTTAGATTTATGGTGATAGTATGAACATTATCTCTCTATTGTCAGTTCCTTCGCTTCATTTTGCTATATTTACAAGAACTTACGTAGGCTTACTTTAAAGGATATGGTGTCCAGGTGACAAGGTAATTTAGCTTTATGGTGTGTGGATGCAATAGGACCTATTTACGTCCTGTTAGGGCAGAATAAGAGTAAGTAAAAATACTTGCTAGGGGCCAGGATTAAGATTTCCTTATATCCTCATATAAAATTTCTTCAAGTATCAAAATAAAATAGATACGTGGAGATAGCCTGCTAAACCTTGTCGGAATTCATATTCCTCATTATACTATAGATCCTAGCATTTATAACTAATAATTTGTTAAGCTTCAATTAATTAGGAGCGTTCTTCTTTAACCCTCATTTTAAGGTCGGCTAACTGCCCTCTTAAGAACACTCTACTCATTAAAATATTCACGGCTCACTAAAGCATGCAGAATAAATAAATATGAAATTTCTAAATAAATAAAAACAAACAAGAAGCTTCTATACTTATTAAACTGTGCAATTTTTATATATCGATCCAGTAATCACTGTTTTATTCCGATGGATTCTATTCAAGCTTTTATAGATGTACGCTCTAAAATCGATTGAATCTCCAAATAACATTTTCCACTGCTCCTCCTGAATCCCGTACAAAGATATTTTATGAGGGCTATAACTTGCACACCTTGGAAATATTGAATGTGTTTTGTTTGCAGTGTGTCAGGAGCTCCGGGATATTCTTTGAAGTGGCACACACATTTCACATAGCCTATGTTGAATTGCTCCCCGTAAAATGAGATTTCAGCAACAACAGCATATGTTGAATAACATTTGAAAATCTTAGCTCACTCTCATACATGATCTTAGAGTTTTGTTAAATCAGAAAAGAATAACGAACAATATAAAATGTTGCTACATTTGTTTTGAGTTGCACTCTGTGCATAAAAAGAGCTACTTTACTGCAAGTACTTTATCTTATGTACTTAATAACTTCCATGATGAAAATGTTATGTTGACAGTAATTACAAGAAATGAAACATTCCAATATTTTGTTTCACATATTGCAGAACTGCGCATAAGCAATATTCAATATTTTCAGCCAGTACGTCATACATGGGCATTTACTGGTTCGCGAACCACTTGTGGTTCATGACCTTCCCGCTTAACACACAAGATGGCATTGCGGACATTCGGTGTACGTGGTGGATTATTCCCATCCATGAATCATACTCTCTTTGCAAGCAGTGACGGGTCGCGACGCAGTTAAGATTGGAAAGGCGTTATGGCACATTCTAAACTTTGTATAATGAAATAATTGCACACGTAAAAGAATAATTAAAAATTAAAAATAGTTTGTATTATTTGTTTCTTGTAGTGTACATTATTAAGTGAAATTAGTGTTTCCCTAAGAATGAGCAACCGCCACTGCACTTATTATCTGCTTGTGTCTCCATCTACCCGTTCTTTTCGAACTATGTGTAAGTTGACCAAGTTTACGGGTTGCTTGTCAATGGATAGGGGTTTGCCCATGACTGCAGTACGTTTTAAAACGTTCATTTCGTACGTTGGGTCTCAAATGTTTAAAGGGTGTTTTATAGTTTACTTTTTTAAAAATTCCTTTAAATTACAAATTTCAAAAAAAGAAATACAGTAAGCGTTCTTATGCATCCTTCTTTATTTGTCCTGTTCTGCGTTTCACAAAATTCACATCCGTCATTATACTTAGTTGTGTCATAAATAGGCTCCTTCACTAACCCAGAAAGTAAAAATGAGATAAATTTCCAACACCTATTTTCCTCTTTCTGGGACCATTATCCCTTTTTCCTCCATTGTGCTTAAAATTTATTTTTTCTTCCCTTTTACTGCTTTTTTTATTTTGTTATCCTCCTTTTATAACGTACGTATCAAGTTAGCATTATTCTGATCACAATGACCGATTATTATTTGAAAGGTATGAGCTTCTATGAGCTCAGGTGAACTGAATGTGAGAATAAGAATCTAACACTTATAATGAATGGGGGATTGAAAGCTAAGATAAGCATTCCTATAACAATGAAAAATATCAGTTCATTCTTTTCCCTCTTTATTTTACCGGAATCAGCAGTCTCCTGTTAGTGAATGCCAAGTCATTACATCACCCATTACGGTTAATATGATCAAGCTTTGGTACAATATCTTTAGGTTTTGAAATACATAAAATAGGTGGAAAGGCATTTGTTTAAATACGAGTAGTTAAGCGAAGCAGTACCTGTTTGTCATATTTTAGCATATTTACACTTTTTCTTTCCTTTAAAATTGCCAAAAAATCTTAACCCCGGTCATACATAATTAGTGACGGTAATGAAATAAATATGAAGAATCACTGAGCAAATTGTCATAGAAAATACGTGAGATAAAGTTAATATCGTCCCTAAGGCAGTACTTACAAAGAATCCCAGTTGCCAGCTTCTTTACTTAGTTTTCAACATATAATATTATTGTAGTGTACAAATTATTTAAAACGATTTTTGTGCTGTTAGAAGTTGTATAATTATTTACAATATTTTAATACATGAAGAACATACTTAAGTAATTAAACTTGCATTATAGCAAGCTGCTGGAAATTTATAGCTACAATATATAGGATCATTCCGTGCAACATGTTGCATGCAGTGTGCCACATAACTCCAATACATTACCATCTCCTGAATCGATTTTTCTTTGTTGAATTTCTATCAGAACATCCATGCTAATATCTATATACAAAAGCTATGAGTAGCTTATTCTCTAATTCATTTGACATAAGACGTAAAAGATCTACTGATTTTTTTAAAAATAATTGTATTCAAAACTAAGTTCACGTGGCATCAAGAAATATTTAACACGAGATGTCTGCAAACGGGGTCTGGACTTTTGCGTCCCAAAACCATTAAACTAGGACTTTTGCGTCCATAGACCCTCAGAGCCAATGGCCCGTTTGCGTCCCGGGTCTCTCTAAAGCAATGACCAAAATGCGTCCCATGGAATACAGGTAAAATTAATAATTTGTACCATACAGTTCGTTTATCATTACCCAGGGTGCACCGCGAGGAGGCGAACTGCTACACCTCCCAAAAATTTTAATCTTTGCATTACTGTCAATATTAAATAAAATTGAAGCAGAGAATGAAGTTACTCTTTGTTTTTTGGCTACCAGTTTACTTTCTTGTGGTTGGTAAGAAATGAAATGATACTGTTCGCACATATTCCAGTCTGCTGAGTGCTTCAGTTCTATATTCAACCATTTTTTTACCAAGAAGGCCTCTTTTTCATTTTTCTTGGCATTGACAACGGTTGTTCAAGACGGGACGCACGAGGGTTGTTTACGTCAAATTGCACCGGACGCACGAGGGTTGTTTTGATGAAGCGACCACTCGCTTTGGGACGCAAAAGGGTACGACCCCTGCAAACCGCTGTTTTCAAAGCTGCAATATTTAACTGTTGTAAATTTTCATGTAAAGGTAATTGTTTGCTTTATAAAGAAAAGAGGGATCATTTTATGTAAGTGAATCCCTCGTAATAACTGAACAACATAGACGCTAGAGAATTGTGTCTATTCCTTTCTGTAAGACTCGTCATAGCTCAAAGAAGCAATGTTGGCATTGGCTTGAAAGTATGTAATGAATTATAATAATCACACACATATTTCATATATAGGCTAATGAAATAGAGCAAGAAAAAATGTTTACTTGGTTTAGCTTGGCTTGCGTAAGCCTAAAATGATTTTCCTTTGTAACCTTTGTCTTAAATCGACGTCACTAATTAGTTTTTGAGAATTGTCAGTTTTTAATCGTGACTACTACAATAAATTGCTCTCTACGCAATATGAAGATATTGAAGGTATTAAACATAATTAGTGATGAGCGAGACCAGTATTGGTCTTGCAGTCTTGGTCTTGGTCTTGCAGAAAATGCAAGACCAAGACCGCATCAGAATTAGTAAGACCAAGACCGACCATGCAAGACCGAGACCAAGACCTAGACCAAGACTGCAAGACCCTGGCAAGAAAAAGACCTAGCTGCAAGACCCTTGCAGTCTTGATACTTGAAAAGTTTTATAAATTCCCCATTGTGCAAGCATTAAGCCAAATACCGCTACTCAAAAGCACCGCAGAGTCGCTAGGAATTCATTGAGGGCTTGCAATATAGAAGTACGAGGTCACATATTATAACGGAACTCTCTATACATAAGAAAGCAGTTTTCACCAAGCCCGAAGGACATAAAAGAAAAATATATTTGTCCACAATTTTGGGAGAGATCTTTTTGCAGATGTCCCACAGAAAGGTGCCGAAATCAATATAACCGTAGTACCGTTACGTCCTGTCAGGCGGCGGATGGTCCAATAAAATTATATTACAGATAAATCACACTAGAGAAATATCGCTTTCTTAAATCAAGTTACGTAAGCAAGTTTTGCACTTAATACAGAATGCATTATATTTAAAACCAATCATAGTGTTGTCCATGCAACATCATTAGGGAGTTGCCCAATAGGAAATATGGGGAGGTCCTTTGACATATCAATCAGATCGAAATAACTCTTGAGAATAAACAATAAAAACACTAGTGTCTAAAAAATCGCGCATATAATCGCATTCTTGAAACGTTTTGTTGGAGTTTTTGCTGTGATTGTGTCTTCTGAAATTGGTATAAGAAATTTCTTCAAACGTCAAAAAATATATAATTGCGGCAGAATTGATACGGGACATGAACTTGCAACAACAGAGAACGAAACATTTTTGGGACCAGGTGATAGTGAAATGCGTGTTAGTGCCGATCAGTTGGAGCGAGCTGTAGCAAATGCTGAAGTAACTTCTTCCATTTTCACAGGATACAGTCAAGTCTTTATACCATTGATACAACGCAATACATCGATATTCTCCCCCCCCCCCAAAAAAAAGACGTCAAGAATGCTGCCATTCCTCTTTAAAGATTAAGGTACAGTTTTCATCAAACATTTACATTTAACCCATTAATTCCGTCCTCCATATGTCATATAGAAACGTAGTGCTAAATATAATTTTTTTGCTAGTAAAGTTTTAGAGTTACGGAAAGTAAATTATACTAGGCTGTAGAAGAAATTTCACTCTTTCAGGATATGTATTTGTAGACACGTCTAATTTAGTTTTAATAATTATGGTTTTAAAAAGTTTTGGCACCGTATGCATTATGTTATTATGTCTAACTTTATTTTTGCAGTAACGAATACTAAATTGAAATGTCATAAATTGTTCATTTGTAAACAAGTCCCGTAAGGCAAAAAGACATCAGTTCGCACCGCGTTCTTGAAAGCAATAGTGAGTGTTTAGTTAGCTAAAAATTTCGAGTATGATATTAGATCACTTAGGGCCGTGCCAAGGTGTTTATTAGGAAATTCCGCCTCAAAGTTTTAAAAAATCCAATCCTCACGAAAGGCTGTTATGTGCACAAACACAGAAGAAAGTATATCTGTTTACTGGTGCCAGGAATGTGATACTGGTCCCTGCTTTCTAAACCAAACTAAATTACTACGGTGTGTGAGAGAAATTAAATTATTTTATTTCATTGTTTTTCTATTAAATAAGAGTTTTACACAAATTTATATTTTTAACGTTAAGAAAATTTTAACAAGGACTGTGCATGTTGTAAATTCTTGAAGAACGAGGTCACACTTCAATCCTCATAAACCATTGACAAGGAGGCTGTTTGTGAAACGGTCTAAGGGGTGGGATGTAAGAGGAGTTTGCAAATTCTGGTTACTAACAGGAGTTTCCAAAGTGTTCATTTTTGTGTTATTTGTTCCTTTTTTGTTAGCATGGCAATAATTAACCGAAATGTAAAATTTAGCTTTAAGACCATCCAAGATTATACTACAATCCTCAGGTTAGATTTCAGTCAGAGTTCTATAAAAATCCATTAGCTTTAAAGTTCAAAGAAGAAGAAGAAGAAGAAAGTCGAAATAAAAATGAAAAATCGAAACATTAGAACTCAAGAAACTGAAGAAACATTAGTACTCAAAAAAGATATCAATAATTGGTGTGGTTTGGAAGAGAGCAGTAGAGCAGGGCTCAGCGGGCTATGAACGGTATTTATTTATCCGTCATATAACAGGTGCTTACTATGTAAATACACTATCAGTAACATATACCTATACTTAAAAAATCTTATGGGAAAGTCACATAACTTCCTCTGCCAAAACAAAAGTTAGCAGTATTCACATATCCTTGTACAGAATCGCAAGTCACAATTTTACGCTAATGATGTTATAAATACCTTATAGCCCCTTCTTTAAATGTTGCTAGTAGAAACGCAGGCTATGGACAAACAAAAAAAGAAGATAAAGAAGTGACTGCAAACGTTTATTGAACTTTCCGCCGTTAAGAAAAATTTCCGAAATTTATCGAATATTCCCCTCAGATATTTCTTTAATTACTGTAAGCATGGCCAACAATACATCTTTCTCACTTCACGTACTTATATAGAATAAGGGGCCCTGAATGTCCGCGTATTGAGTTGTTCACCAGGCAAGACAGTGTTTCTACAATCAATGGGTAGCTTACAACCACCCTTAAGATAATTTTTTTTTTTGATAGTTTGAAATAAAACTTTTAGCTCTTGCTATATAAGCAACCCATGTGCAAAATTTAAAGAAATCTCTAAAAACTAAAATTTCTTCGTGTAAAGTCCCCTTAAAAATAAGAGAAACTTGTCGCCAATCTTCGCCTCACATCTTCAGTAGGTACCTGACCCAAATGTTGTTTTCATAAGATTTTCCGTTTTGGAGCTAGCCTGTTCACAGACATCCACACAGACAGACAGACACAAACATGTTTCCAAAAATAATTCTTTTTTATTCAGGGGGCCTTGAAACGTGTATTTATGCTAGAAACTCAACTTCGAATTTGGAGGTCGAAAACAATACTTCCTCTACCTATAGTATCTACGGTACGGGCAGAGGAAGTTGCAGTCCATAAACAAGAAAAATCTGATGTGAAAGTCACATAACTTCCTCTGCCCCAATAAATGTTAGCAGTATTCACATATCCTTGTACAGAATCGCAAGGCACAATTTTACGCTAATGATGCTGTAAATAACTTATAGCCCCTTATTTTAATATTGCGACTAAAAAACGCAGGCTATGGACAAACAAAAAAGAAGATAAATAAGTGACTGCAAACGTTTATTGAACATTCCGCCGTTAAGAATAATTTCCAAAATTTATTGAATATTCCCCTCAGATATTTCTTAACTGTAAGCATGGCCAACAATACATCTTTCTCACTTCACGTACTTATAAAGAATAAGAGGCCGTGAATGTCCGCGTATTGAGTTGTTCACCAGGCAAGACGGAGTTTCTACAAACAGTGGGTAGCTTACAACCACCCTTCAGAGATTTTTTTAAAGTTTCAAATAAAAGTTAAAGCTCTTGGTAGGCTCTGGGTAGGAAGAGAAAAAAATGCCACATGCTTATGTTAATAACGGAATTCACCTATGTCTTGTATACCAAAACAATCCTTCGGGAGCCTTTTAAGGCTGCAAACTTGTCGGTGATATCATCATAGAACGGCTGCTTTTCTTCTAGCTGCAGTAGAAGTTCTTTCTGAATTGAAATATTCGCTAAACAAGATACTTGTCAGATTAGTATCTGGCAACATTTTTTGTTCTTCATTTAGTAGGCTTACGTCGTGATCTGACAGCTGGCTCAATGATGATTTGATTTTAAACAATGCGGGTAAGAATGTTGTTATTATTTATAAAATCTGATACATTTTATTCATGGAATACTCTTAATAAATCCCACTCGGGATTATGTGTTTCATGAGATAAATTCGATCCTGCTTCTCCGCCGCGAATCTATCGATGTTTATCGTAATTATTATTCTCCTAATCAGATTATTCAGAATATTCCATCCATGCGATGCGGACTTGGTATTGTCTTATCTTTAGCAATCGACCAATGAATGTTGTTTATCTTATACGTTAATATGCTTGCGAGGGTCGGAAAGATGCAATTTTATCTGATAAACTTCAGCTCGTTACTGGATACTTCAAGGCATTAATATGCAGTGATTAGTATGTCCCATGACGTATAATTCCCTATGAAAAAATATGCATTGTAGGAATGAAACGTCGTGATCCACGTTCTCTTGTGAGTATAAACTGGCAAATGGATTGGGATTAGAAGAACAATTACAGTGTAATTATATTTGTAGTGTTCAACGTATTAACATCAAGGCTGTGATGGATAATATATGTTCTTTATGAACCCTGTATTCATGTGCAAACGTGCCCACCTCTTTCTCCGAGCTGACAGTGTGAGGTGCTGGCGCGGCGAAGAAAATGCCTGAACAAGGGGGACTGCTTCATGGGTAGTCTGTTCTCGTCACCTAGCGGACGTGGGATAAGCGAGAAAACTGCTGCTTGCCATCTCATTTTGAGTTGAACAGACTACCCATGCAACGGAGGGAATAATATCCAGTTCACCTTCACATGGCCGACTTGAAGCACGCAGCGCTCTCAGGATCTCATTGTCTCCTAGTTTTGACACCGGGTGATGGCGTGGCGGGTAATTCAAAAATACAGATACATTTATAGTAAAAACCAACATTCGTGATATGGAAAATAAACTTAAAAAATATGTATTGTAAAGGAAAAATACTGGTGAAGTGCTACTTCACCTACTTCCCCTGAATTGCCGCCACTGATGTAAAGTCCCCTTAAAAATAAGAGAAACTTGTCGCCAATCTTCGCCTTACATCTTCAGAAGGAACCTGATCCAAATATGAAATTTTGTTTTCATATGATTTTCCGTTTTGAAGCTAGCCTGTTCACAGACATCCACACAAGCAGACACACTTGACACACAGACATGTTCCCAAAAATAGTATTTTTGGATTCAGGGTGCCTTGAAACGAGTATTTATGCTAAAAACTCAACTTCGAATTTGGGGGTCGAAAACAATACTTCCTCTACCTTTAGTACCTATGGTACGGGCAGAGGAAGTAAAAAGAAACTAAAGGCTAAATTTAGGTGGGTACTTATAGATGAATAGCTGTTAATTATTTTGTTACCGTTTACATGGTCAAAGCAACTAAAAGCAATCAACTTTCGATACTTTCGCAAGCAATAACACACATGTAATCGGTGTAACTTTAAATACCGGTAATGTATACGCCATCAATCACAGTAAGACGCATAAAAGAAAACTGCAAGACTCTTGCAACGAGACCAAGACCGAGTATGCAAGACCGAGACCAAAACCAAGACCAGGGTTAAATATGCAAGACGAAGACCAAGACTGAGAGTGCAAGACCAAGACCAAGACCATCTTGGTCTTGGTCTTGGTCTTGCATTTGCTCATCACTAAACATAATATGAGCATATGAACAAATGAACAGATAATTATATTGCAGTATTATTATTTAGTTATTTGGCCTCTATAGAATAGTTTATGGGTGATGCCTGTTACGTAGTTATGTAGTAGGCCAGGTAGGAAGATAATAATTTGTACTTAAGGAGACCTTATTCAATAATTTGTCTACGGAGAGCTGTCTTTTGGAAAATAATGTTTCTTTGTAAACCAGGCCCATATTATATCTCATCCATGGTAAATAAATCGATTTTGAATGCCTTCTTCTAATCCCTGACTATTATTGTTTCTGTTCTTTCATTTCATGGAATCTACCTTAAATCATTTACAATGTATTTCGTAGTTATTGTTGCATTAATTGACTTCCTATTATTTCTCCCGTGTTACTTTGGGGCCTAATTAAAACATAGGCCTTCAGAAAGGAGGAGCTATCTGGGCAGACAGTGACGTATGATTAGGTCAGATATGTACAAACAGCACTGACCAATCGTATTTAGATGCTGCGTAATTACTCAACTAATGTTTGAAAGATACTTAACTTTTGATTGTATCTAAGATGAACACTGATGAAGCGTGTGTATCTAAATTTAAATATTCACTAACGAATAATAATTCTTTTATAAGGGTGGCACTATTTCTCGAGGATGCTTACTAGGTATGACGGTCACTGTACAATCATAATGTACGCTACTCCCATCTCTCCCTCCTCTCCACCGCGCTTTTATTTTGAAATGGCCCCAAAGTAGCATGGGACAATTAATAGTAAATTAATTGGGATGGTACTGCATTGGAAAAAAGTTTTTATGACTTTTCATTGCATATTCCTTACAAAAGGTATTATTTCTATTTATGGGACATCGGTAGTTTACCTAGTAAAATTGACATAAACATGCACTGTAGCACATTTTATTGGAAAAGACTTTGTTTTTTCTGAGAGCGTGCAGACCATGGTAACTAGTTTCTTCAGCATTTCCCTTTTATTTCTGAATTTGAAGCAGGTTGTACATCACAATGATCTTCTGTCTGTCCTACTCCGTTCGCTGGAATGTTTCTTTCTTTAAGTCTGTAGAGAACTTCTTAATCTTAACCAGTTGTGCCCTGTTAATATTGTCAGATTTTGACTTAGTGTGATCTTAACCTTAAGCCTCTCTTGAACACTCGAACCTTTGTCACCGTTCCATTTTTTATTAATTGCCATACTCCTTACATCTGTTTGTTGTCGTTTTGGATCTTGCTATAGGATGACTGCAACCAGCTGGTTAATTTCTTTGTTGTTTCCCAGTCAGCCTGTTCACTGCTTATCTCAATACATTCTGTCCCTATTGTAAGCATGATATGGCAAACAGGAACTTACCAATGAGGCTGGGAGCATTATAATGAATAAATAATATAGCTGGAAGGGTGTTACAGAGCACAGAGTTCGCTCGAAGGTAAAGATAACAGAATGAACCGCTAATGTCTTTATAGTCTGTAGAGTACGACAGATATTCAATAGCAATAGATATTCAATAGCGCGCGTTTCGTTGTGTGACATATTGAATCTCCTCATGCACAGGGAAATTTAATAATTATGACAGTCGTTCCTTTTCTATTCCGCAACTCATTGCCGAATGGGTGAGAATTAGTGGCGAAGCATACTTCACTGTTGACTGGTAATCACTTTGTCCAATGATTGTTCCCTATTTTTGTATACGTAATTCAGAGTACTTTGGGCCTTCTGATGGAAATGTGCAGCTTATGTGATCTCACTAAAGTTGTTAGTTCTGTAGATGAAATTCCAAGGTAGGTTTCAGCATGAAGACGTCTGTACCTCCTTGCGAGTGGTATGTTTGCAGATCAAAAGAAATCTAATTTTACGTGAGTGCCATGCAATGACAAGGAAGAAAGAAATGATCAGGAATTCGGTTAACAGGTGCGTGGTGGGCGTATGACTTTGCATGCAGGGCAGTTGCTTAACCTCTGTTACCGTGACCTGTAGTTCGTGCTGTCAGTAACAAACAGCATTTCGGGAATTCCCTTTAATATGAATAACTATCTTGTTACACGGAACCCTCTTCAATTATAAATGGTTATGCTACTTCCTGACTTCGCTCTTTTGTTCGCAAACTTCAAGCTAAAATTGAAATCCAATAGTTCTATGACATTAGGTGCAACGTTGAATTATGCTACACCTCGAAGAAGTATGATGACTTCTTCCATACAGTATTATAGATGTCGTGTAGTTATTCAAGTAGCCGGGATATCTGGTTCTCATAATACTCTCAGACTAAGTGTAATTCACACATTTGTTTCATCAGTCGACTCATTTATACATAACCTGGATAGTTTAATGTATGAAATGTAAGATACATATAATAATCTTAAATGTATTTTTAGTATTACCGGTATAATACCACTTCTATTACTTTAATGCATTCATGTGAAATTGAACTTCATAGCTATTCATGTGAAAGAAAGCATAGTTTTTGTATAATTTAAAATACACTTGACTCACAGATAACTTAAATTTGGCCAACTTAGATAGATTATACACTAAACACCTATAAGGACAATTGATGTCAAAGCAAATAATAATTATATCTTTACCTCACCAAATTTTGTTATCGTTTGTATCCATTTACCTAAGATGAACAGTAAACTAATTGGGTTTAATATAGCTCACATCTCGGTTTCTACACAATGTGTTCCAAGTGGTTATGCGGGCCCTAACTTGCATACTAACTCTCCCATTGGCTACCGATGAATATTGCCTCGTTGACCTTTACATACAGGCTGGACAACAACTTCATTCATGCGGCAATGCTACCGGACTGTTGCTAACCATGTGTATATGGCTCACTTTCCCCAGTCAAATATATTCACAGATTCTAGGGTAACTGGCAGTTAGGATAGGAATAGTGATATTAGTGTTAGGGACATGTAGAGATAGGTTTGTGACAGTTCGGTTAGAAACAGTGATATTAAAGTCTGGCCGTTCTAAGAAGGAAACCTGAAGTAAACAAAGACAAGTACGTCTGTCTCACTCTAGCACATTACTCGTATGACCTAAGAGAAAGACAGACATACAGGTTTTTGTTTACTTCAAGTTTCCTTCTTAGCTCGTCTCGGGTATAGTGTTAGTGGTGTGTAGAGCTAAGTGGTGGCATTTAGGTTAGGAACAGTAATATTATTGTTCATTGTCATCAAGTTTTCAGCCCTGTTTCTGGGTCATGTAACCCAATGTCTTCCTCCCCTCCCAAAGCTGCGAAGACGATTCTCATGAATACGCATCACTTTGTAGTCCATATTAGGTTAATTCTGCTTGAACTTCTTAGTGATTTGACCTATATTTAGAAATCCCTACAAGAAAAAGGTACTTTTGTATACATATACATCTATATATATATATATATACATATATATTGTCTTTCTTAAAGAACAGAAGAAGAAAAAGACCCAGATATGAGCTATCTAAACCCCAAATAATTATACATTAACTTAGGCCTATATTAATTGCTATGTAATTTCCTTGCACAGCTATGCTTGGTTTTGGTCTTCAGAGATATATATATATATATATATATATATATATAGACGAAAAAAAAGCACTTGTGTTAACAAGTTTTTAGATTTTCGTTTTTGTTACAATTGAATTTTACTGCGTAATGACTAATGATCAAATGGCAGAATGAAACATGGCAAGGGGAAGGAAAATACTGGCACCTCAGAAAACCTTAACCAATATTTCCAATCAGAACATCCAAATGGATAAACGAGACACTATACACATTTTCGAGAAGAGCACTACAAGTTGTGACGTCATAGTCGCTTTGCAATCAATGACAGGTAGTTTTGCAATCAGTAATAATAATAATAATAATAATAATAATAATAATAATTTTATTATTGTCTATGTACCATACAATGTAGTTTCAGACATTGTCCCAAGTTAAGATGAAATAATAACATAAAATTACATAATAAAAAATCAGCATGATTAAACAATAAATACAAGACTTATAATACCAATATAATATCAATATTCATCAAACGAGTAGGACCTACAGGCATTTATTTATCAAGAAATGTTTGAGACTTTTATTAAATTGTAAATTTATTTTTTCTTTTATTTCTAAAGGTAATTTATTATACCAGTACATTCCACTATTGAGAGGAGAATTTTGTTTACTTTTAAGCTGAACATGACTTCTATGCATATTGTTACAAGTCCTGGTTTGATGCGTATGAATTTCACTGTTGAATTTTATTTTATTTTCATTATTTCTAGCCAAAAGAATTACATTAAATATATATAAACCAAATACAGTTAAAATTTTGTTCTCAATAAATAGTTCTCTGCACGATTCTAAATAGTTTAGGTTAAAAATGGTTCTTAAAATTTTCTTTTGTAGCAATAAAATTCTTACCAATCTTCCTTTCGTTGCTGATCCACATATCACAATACCATAGTTTAGATGAGGAAATATTGTGCCGTAATATACCTTTAATAAAACATTGTTATCAACTATTTGAGCTAACCTACGAATCAAATAAATACCACTGGCTATTTTATTGCACAAATTATTTATATGATAACTTGTCATCAATAGTTATATCTAGAATATTGCAGTATTGGCTGTTTGATATTGCCATACCGTTTATGAATATTTGAATACTACTATCAATTTTTGTTGTTTTAAATTTTAAAACTTGACTTTTTTTAAATTAATTGTTAAATTATTTTCTACAAAATACCTTGTTATGGTTTCAATTGCTGTGTTGGAATTATTCCTTAACGAATTTGTATCTGTACCACTTATAAGAAGTGAGGTATCATCCACATATATAAAGATTTTACTATTTAAAATAGTTGGCATATCATTAATATATAAAATGAACAAAAGAGGGACTCCATATTTATCGGTATTAACATTGGATTTCATATTCTTAATAAAACCAATTTCCACATATTCAATTTCAGTATATTGCTTTCTACCTATCAAATAAGACGAGATAAAATTATTAGCTAAACCTCTTACACCGTAATATTAAAGCTTTTGCAGTAATACTTGATGGTTAACCGTGTCGAAGGCTTTTGTAAGGTCAAGGAAGACCCCCATTACTTCTTCACCCATTTCTAAAAGGTCAACAAGTGTTTCGATGAAATCAACGATTGCTGTTATGGTGGAGAAATCCTTTCTAAAACCATGTTGCGATTCTTTTAATATATTATTTCTATATAGATACTTGAGTAATCTATTAAAAAAACTGTTTCTACTCCAAGTAGTTTTTTCTCCTTATACCCTCTTATCACATCAACTTTTTCTATGATTTTACTGATTGTGGAAGTTAATGTAATTGGTCTATAGTTGTTTTTGTCATTAATGTCTCCCTTCTTATATATTGGTCTAACCTCACCTAGCTTAAGGGTTTGGGGAAATTTGCTTTTATTCATCGACTCATTAATTAAATGAGTTAGTGGTTTTAGTAATGGCTTTTTTCAGTATTTAATTACTTTGGATGAGAGACCATCCCATCCAGAAGAGGATTTGTTATGCAAATTGTTGATAATTGCTTCAACTTCCTTTTCATCAGTGTCAAATAGAGCCATAGAGTCCTTAGTATAATATGGAGCAGAATGAAAGCACATGTCAGACATATGATGACTCATAAAATTTCCTACAGTTAAAAAGTGTTCATTGAATATTGAACATATGTCAATAGGATCTGTGATTAAAATATCGTTATCTTGTAATCAGAGTTGCTAATTTTGCTAGTATTTCGAATCGAATTAACAATGTCCCATAATACTTTGGTTTTATTCCTATAATTTATTATCATATCTCTATATTTATTGCGTTTAGAATCATTCAAATACTTATGATATTTCCTCGTATACATTTTATACAGTTCGTGATATCCGTTAAAACCTGTTACTTTATGTAATAAGTACATATCCTTAATTTTATTTCTTATTTCCTTAATTCCTGTAGGAAGTGTAACTTTATCTAAAATATTTCTTCCAGTATAATCTTTATATTTAAGAGGACAAGTTTTCTCAACGTTTTGCAGCAAAAAGTTATAAAAAACATCCCACTTTTCTTCGAGATCAGTAGTTTTATAAACTATATCCCAATTTGTCTTAAGTAATAACTTATATAATTTACTTAGATTCTTATTATTTATGGATCTATACTGTTTTTTCAGTGACCGGCCCATAACCATTTGGAACACCTTTAGCTATATTAAACCCAATTACTTTACTGTTCATTTAAACATTAACATTATATCATACATTAACATT
The DNA here is from genome assembly GCA_964059195.1 of Ectobius pallidus. NCBI lineage: Eukaryota > Metazoa > Arthropoda > Insecta > Blattodea > Ectobiidae > Ectobius > Ectobius pallidus. The sequence continues at coordinate 2,178,479 of CAXKWD010000010.1, forward strand.
ATAGCATACTCCACTGTTAAATTTAATAGATATGTAAAGAATTTTTTGTAATTTTTTAGCTTTTAAGTAATTTTTGTTTCACTCCTTTTATGTATTTATGTTTTTATGTTTAATGCTTTTGTTTTACTTTCTTTTTTAGTTAAGCACATTATACACTCTATTTCTTTGTCTCTCCTCTTTCTTCACTTTGATATTTTTGAAACGGCACCCGAGCACGAGCAGTCTTGCTCATTCGGGTGTATTACTAAATGTAATACCTCTTGTAATATCTCTTGTAATAAATAAATAATAATAATAAAAATAAAAATAAAATATTATAATACTTATTGTACTAAGTCATATGGTTAGGATTCTTCCTGGAACTGTAAAGGACGACAGAAATACTGTACTATAACAGATATTTATTCTTATCACAAAAATCCTGTATTGGTGCCTTATTTGATTAGGCCTACACCTTATACATTATACATCTTCTTACTTAACAAATGAAAAAGAATAGCTGTCTCTTTTTACTTCAGTACACTATGAAAGGCAACTTCTTTGTTTACCCTAAAATATATTTTCATACGTTTATAAGACATTAACAAAAAGTCTTTACAACACAACACATTTCACACGTTTATAAGACATTAACAAAAAGCCTTTACAACACAACACATACGTTCACATTATTAACACATGCATGGAAGTATAACTCGATTGGTATGACCTGAGCCAAACAAACGGCTGCGCAGTAGTCTACGATGACGTAATCTAGACCTGCCTGACCTTCGATGTTCTTTGCCAGTTCATACTGTAAAGACCGTGTAAAAAAAATTTAGTTTGCCTCACAGCATTCAACAGTGAAGACCCAACAGCGATATTCTGTGAGTTACGTACCATTACTTAAATGATATTTCATAACTAAAAAAATTAATATTTTATTCACTTTATTTTTGTTTTCAATAGTTATGGCTATTATGAACTGCATAGTTTGGAATGAATAGTACAGTATATGCATTCTCTTGTGCTCCTACTCCATTGCTACCGGCGGACGATAAGCTATCTGCGCGTGTCAGGCTCAAGTCTTACCGATCGAGTTACTTTCAGAACGTTGAACCTTCAAAACTACAGTTACTTGTTTACAACGTTACCAACTCAATTTATAATTGAAGGGAAGCGTTGTAACTTTATAATAAGATTCTAACCAATGATCCCTTACAGTGGACATTGAAAAGTTCCATGCAAGTAACGAATTAATTGCACTTGCCACTAATAACGTGGTAAAAACGTCGACTTTTTATTTCTTAGCAGTGGGAGAGTTAAAACAAGAGAGAGCAGCAATGTTATGCAGTGTAGTGGGGTTCTTGGGTGAATGTTCGATATGGCGTGCCATAGCTGAACGATTACTACGGTGTTATGTTTGTGTGGGGAAGGGGGAGCCTGTAGTTTGGACACTGCATGTATTGGAAGCTGAAGTATTTTTCCCGGATATTAAACGATGTAATATCTCTTTTCGTATGGTTTTCCAAATATAGGCTAGCAAGCATTGTACGAAACGATATTCCACAGTGTGAGGCTTATTACGGTCGGTACGGTCTCTTCCCTGTAATAATTCTCCTGTTGGAATTAGCCCATTGATCAATTGATACCAAAGGCCTTTATGATGAGAAGATAGATGCTTGTTGTGTAAGTTTTTCCATACCCTCCTCCAATTGTATACTGGATTCTGCAGCACAACTAGAGGGTGCTAGGCTATTTTCTCTCGATAAATATCTTTCGTCGTGAGCACGTCCCCTCTCGACGGGTATCTTACAGATTCGAGGACTTTCTTAACTCTTAACATGTGAAACGTACGTTATTATTCCACGTAGATCCAGTGGTTCAAGAATTTGTCATCAGGTAACTGTGAGATAGGAAAGTATGGCTATATGAGTCACACATATCTTGAGCGACTTCTAGGTCAAGTGTAAGAAGAATCTCTATTTTTACCTGAGCTTCATATTCTTCTTGCGCATAGCCTTTAGGTAGTAACTAGATTAATAAAAAATATATTTCAGACACAATGGTAAAATTAACTCGAGCTGCAGAGGAAATGAACGAGATTCATTTACTTTTAACGGGCTAGAAAAGAACGCGAATATTATTTAAATCTTAAACGATCGTTCGAGATAGTGAAAGCAGAACACAGACATTCACTAATGGACCACCCTCAATAATGAAAATGCTTTAGCCTTTTCTTAAAATGTACCTCAAGAGAAGATGGTTATGAAGGGAACAGTCAAAAATTAAAACATGATACTTAGGGAAGTTCTATATGAAAGATAAGAATTAAATATATTTTTCAGAAAACGAGAAAGTAGAGTCAATGGAAATAGAGCCAGTGCTTCCCTATATAGTCGGCGCGAAAATGTTTTACACCTATAATTTCAGTTTACGGAGTCTATTTGCCCTTGTTTTTCAGGATGTTCGAGAATCTTTTCAAGATTTTTAAAGGACCAGTTCGACATTTAAGTTATGTGGTACATAAATATTTTTGCTTGATTTTAAGGAAATTTTTTTTGTTCAAAATTTTGGTTAAAACATATTATTTATAAAATCGTACAAACACTGTTATACTTTAATCGTGTGGTGCTTAGGACTATAGTCGGTGCGGAAATATTTTAAACAGTGGGATGGGTAGGTATTGTCCGCTCTTGAGCCAGCTGTAAAGTAAACAAGTATGTCTATCTCACTCTTAGGCAGATAGAATAATAGGCTAGAGTGAGACAGACTTACTTGTTTACTAAGAGCCGGTTCTAGAGCGGAAAATACCTACCCATCCCACTGTCTAAAACAGGCGAGGACAGAAGGTTGCTCTGTGGCATCAATACATTCTGTTTCACGTGGTGAGACTTCTGCGAGAAGTTTGTGAAATGTGGGTGAAATGTGAGCGCTCTTGCTTGACGTCGTACACAGTGACGTGCTGTGCACTTCTTTCACAAACGTCATCACGTGACAGAGCTGTCCTCCACTGTTCTATGGGCATTCTTCCCACCTGTTCAGTTATGTTGAAAACTTTATTTAATGGCAATTCTATTTATATTTTCATATTTATAAAACTATGATTTCTTTATCATGCTATAGCTGGTAATGATTCGGTTTTTATTCCTTGCCTGGCTTTGAAATAGTTTATTTTCTCCTTCTACTTTCTTTTATTTTTAACAAATGAACTTCAATGCATTCTTTGATTTATTCTTTTCCACTGGATTCATTTAATTACTACGAGTATATTACTTATTTTATAATCAATACCCAAGATTTAAATATCCAAACTATATTTAATTTATCATTCTCTTATCATTCTCAAGAAGGTATTTCCTTTAAGTCATTTCTCTATGATAAGTTTTTATATTGATTAGTTCTTTGTTATCTTGACCAATAGAAGTCCTTTCTCACACATTGTTACTTATCTTCTACCAGTTTTGTTCCTTTTAAGGACATAATTTGTTCTATTCTGATGAAATCAATCATAAATTTGTGTATCCTTCAAGAATCAAGTCTATTCAACTTATGATCTATTTGACAAGGTCTGGAAACCTTTATTGTCATCTACATTTCTACAAGTATTTAGCTAAATAGCTAAATATTTATTTAGTGGAACGATCTTCATGGAGAGGAATTCTTCGGTCGTCCCATCATTCAAGACTGATTCTACTTATCAACTATTCTCATCTTAATCTACACTTTAAAGTTAGTTTTAAGCTATTACTACTATAATCGAGAAGATAAATATATTGAACTTTAACATTATGAAGAATTATGCATTTTAGTGACTTGCCAATTTCATTTGGCAATCTATAATTTTAATGAAGGATACCATCTAAACATTTAAATATTATAACTTCTATTGTGGTGAACTGAACCACAAATTTCTGCAATTATCCATAGTGCTTCACTAGGATTGGTCCTCCATTCAGAATACAGTCAATGAATTAAATTTTGCCATCGAGGGATCTTGTCTTCCATGTGTAGGGTAAATCCGGGTGAGATGGCCATGCTTTTTTTAATGCTTAATAACTTGAAGGATTTTCAAGATAATTCGTGTGCAAAATGTTCAATTAGGTCCTTGGATATCACATTCTCATAGCATAATTTTTTATGGAGAAAAAATTTAATTTAGGGTGAGAAATCCCAACATTTAAAAAAATGGTGCGTTGGCCATCTCACCCGAGGTGTCAGGGGGAGATTGCCATAGGACATAGGGGTAGTTTTCGAAGGTAGAAAGTACAGGTAAAAAAGTAGAAATACTAGTTAGCTCTTCTCCAATAAATATATACAAATAAAATAAACTTAAGTGCCAAATAAGTTATCACAACGTAAAAATAAACATATTTTGGAAAACAGAATCAATTCTGAGTAACTGAAAAGTTCTGATACATTTCTGAAAAGATAACTAAACTCTACTGCATGCCACTACTGCATGAATGGCGGGGAAGGGCATACCATCTAACCTCTACATCATTTATCTCCGTCTTTCGACTTTGTTAGTTGATGACAGGAAAACGTAAATATGGAAAATAATACAATATTGTGGAGCCACCTTTGGCATAGAAACATGAGTCCAATCCACTTTTTAAGCACATAAATAATTTTGAAAATGAATTTAATATTGTATTTAATTAGGGGTACACTGTCAAAGTCGTCTCTATTTACATACATCTTTCCGGATTGGATTTTCAAAATTGTTTCATTAAGGTATACGTATTAATATGTTCGTTTATGTCAATTCCCTACCAATAAAAATAAATAAGTAATTGAGAAGCGATGGAAATTAGTCTTAAATGAAAATTTTTACATTTCGCGTTAGAAAAAATCAGAAGATCTTGAAAATATGGCTCTTAAGTTGTTGGCCAACTCTCCCGGAAAAGAAGTGGGCCATCTCTCCTATTTGTAAAGGTGAGATGGCCATACTCAGTAGTTAAAAATTGAAAAGTTTAGAACAGAACACGTAATACAAGTGAAGAATATAAGGTTCACTCACCTCACACAGTGAGTATCGTTTAACTGTTAGTAATAATGTCGGACTTCTGCTTATTTCATTCCACATACAAAAAATAAATGACCAGTTAGAAAACAGTAATGTTAAATCAATCGCAGATTTCTAATTATAAACAGCGCAGGTGTTCAACAATCGACTCTTAGGGTGGCGTGCACCAAACTCATGCAATTTACTCTTTTAGTAAGCCTTACTTCTTTAGTTCTAACTACTTTAGTAAGCTACTCTTTTAGTAACCGTACTCTTTTAGTAAGGACGGCGTGCACCAACCAGGAGTAAACTAAACTCGGCGGCTTTCAACATAGAGGAATGTACTAATGAAGTAAAAATTTTATTTACTCCCAGAGTAAATGAACTTACTCCACAAGTGGTGGAGAGCACCAACACGGAGTACGTTACTAACGTAGTAAGTTGTGGAGTAAATAAGGCCAATATTTACTCCTACTCAGGGGGTGGAGTAAAGTTGTGGAGTAAGTGTGTTCTGTGGCATTTGCGTGAGTTATGAGTTACATATCACATTAAATGGATTACATAGTTCAAACTGAGGATAAGTTATTGAGATGAAGAAGGTTGTATACCAAAAATGAGAGTTGTGGCAGGTGATTTAATAAATATTAAGCGAACCATACCTAGTAGGGCATTTAATAACATAAATAATTAAGCTCATAAATCCTTACATTAAATTTTGGCGTTTGGAAGAAACGATGTCAGATTCTCACTACATTCATGTGATTTCAGCCAGTCAAATGTGGAAATATCATTGCGGAGAGCGATCCAACTAGGAAGACGTCCACCAAAGGTGAGGGGAAGAGTGAGTGGAAGGGACGTTTGCATTGCACGGTACAAGGAGCTCATGTGCTCTTAAATATCTTCCTAGCTGGATCGGCCTTTAGATGTTGCAGTTCTCCCTAACTTTGGGTCAGAAAACGACGATGTATTTCAAGCTAATCATATGGATACAGATATCGGCGAGGTATAGTACATTCCAATACATGAAAGCCTCCTTTCTTGGAGCTACCCAGAAAACACTTCCCCCTGCTACTTAACCATAGAATTACTGAACAATAGGTGATTCTCATTGTTAAACGATTTAATGTAATTATTGTAAATTAATTTTATTACATTACACTTCTATAGCTTAACTTAAAGCACAACATTACGAATGCCAGATTATAATAATAATTATAAGAGCTAAAAGTTCAATAGTTGCACCCGCAGTGTTAATGAATAATATGTCCTTTTTTCTAACCCAGGTGTAAAAATGTCCAAACAGGCCACATCGGAAGAAAATTTGACTGACTCTGGGATTAGCGTACATTGAGAAGGGGACACATTGTAAAACCATTCCTTAAAGACTCCCCAAGTCTCGAATGGAGGAGTGAGACGAGACTTTCATGTTTGGGAATAAACTATAGCAGATGCTGCAGGTCTATAGTATGCTGCTAACTATTTTAATTAACCCTGTGGACAGGAAAGTGAGAAGCATTATAAACTATATAGAAAAAAATGCCAACATGAGTGCCGAAAGAAAATTTTAAGGAGAGGCCCGGAGGTTGAAGCTGCACAGGATCTAGAGAAATTATTTTTAAACACACAACCATCTACATAATTATTATTGGAGTTCATAGCTTCCGAAATATTGTACCGCCATTTTTTGTTTAAATATTACATTTCTCAGTTGTAATATTATTATTTTTATAAGGTAATATTTTTTAAGTAAATGTTCTGTGCATTTGAAAAAGGACAGAAACATAATGCCCCTTATTAGTTTTGTTATCGTTTTTATCCCCCCTTTTTCATGGTTTTGTGTAATACTGCTTATTAATATTGTTAAACAGTCAATAAGTATTAATAATTCATTATAGTGAGAGTTATGATAAACAACTATAGAATAATTGATTTATCGTTTTTGGGGAAGAATATGTAACTTTAGGAAGTATAAATATTTTAATATATTTTATAACTTTATTATTATTATGAGAGAAATAATTATAATATTGAAAGTGAATCAATTATGAAAATCAACTGGAAATTCCAATTGTTTGCATTATAATACAGAAATAGTTTGCACAAAAATTGTAATCACAGTACCCATACGTAGGCTACTAAACTGAAAATACTCAATTGAAGGAATTAAAATTAGTAATGAATAAAACATTACTATTAGACCTATTTTAAAACATGAAGATTGTCATTAGTAATATTTGGAACAAACCAAATTCATATTCATTGTTTCAGCGAACCTTTCCTTTTCATTATCTGGCACTTGAATAATACTGGCAATTGAAATGCACGTGTTCTGCTGCGCTGCACTAACGTTTCTGCTCTGTTCTGCGCAGAATTCGACTACTTCTTTAGTAAAAATCGCTTACTACTTTAGTAACAACTAAAGAAGTAACTATCAATTGAGCTCTCCAACACCAACTAAAAGAGTAAGTTACTAAAAGAGTAGCACTAAAGTAGTAAATTTAGGAAGGGAACCTTACGTAACAAAAACCGGTTTGTCTGTCTCACTCTAGCACATACATTAGTATGACTTAAGAGTGAGACAGATGTACTGGTTCTTGTATACTCCAGGTATCCGTCTTAAATTTACTACTTTAGTAAGATTTACTCCTGGATGGTGCACGCCACCCTTAGTACCAAAAGCTTGCCGCCTACCAAGTTACGTTCAAATATGTTTATCGGCCTTGAAATCAGAGCGATTGGTCGTCTCCCCCGCATGGCCGTCTCTCCCGGAATTACCCTATTATTCATAATTTTAGCACGCCTGCCTTCCACTCCGGCGGCCCGGGTTCGATTCCCGGCCGGGTGGGGGATTTTTCAGTAGTGAAAGATCCCCTCCCCGGGTTCAGAACTGGGTAGGTTAAGTCTTAGGTTAAGATAATGCACATTGTGCGCGATTCCTTAATTATTATTATTATTCATAATTTACCATCGCAACTCTCATTGTAGCGCAAGAATATTCAAGATTATAATTTCTTGTTGTGTACTTTATATCATTTGTTTCGGAAGGCTTATTATTGCATATATTAAGTCTTCTTTGCTCGATTTCCCGTGAAATAGTAATTAATATTCAATCTGCTTGCTTAAGGCATAACATACATGATAATTTTCAGCCAATACGCATTATCATTGGCTACAATTCACGGGCCGAGCAATCTTGAATATATATATATATATATATATATATATATATATATATATATATATATTAATTCATGTTTAGTTATGTCACATCTTGTACGAACGAGTTTGTTTACAATTAAATCATTCGCATTCGGGAATATGTACTGACATCATTCTTGTAATTTATATTGCAAGGACTACTGTTATACAGTCCACTTGCTGAGCTACCAGGTCCGTACACCATGTATGCAAGTACTACCCATCTACTAATATGTGTTAATTTCTATTCATTTTTCAACTTCCATAATTTTTATCTCTAGTGAAGAACTAACGACAAATTTAAATACTTAGAACATAATATTAGTATGTACAACGGTTGATTTTGCTGAATGGGAAAATGGCAAAAATTTACTTCGTGTGTGAAGAGGCTTGTAACATAGTTTCATGAAATATGAGTCTCCGTCTTTAATATTTCCATTTCTCACTCCTTACGTACGTTGAACAACAAAACAAATTATTACTTTTAAGTATGTTATCGCCAAGCTTCTTAGTACCGTCGGCAGTAGTTTTTCATTCAGTTCACTATTAGCTTCGCTATTAGTTTACTGTTCAGGAAGAGAATGAGTAATAGGCCTATTGATCAAGCACATTGCGTTGTTGCTTAAGCTTCAAGCATTGTGAACTGAAAAAACTGCAACATTCCCTTAAGTCATCTCAGTCGTGGATGTAATGAAATAAACCGAGGGCGCTAAAAAGGTGAATCATTAAATTAGATTAAATAGAGCGTAAGTTCAAAGATGTTAATTATTTATTAAATATATATAGAACATCGATACCAAAATTGTACTAAAACGCGTTATTTGCAGAGTGTTTTAATAAGCTGGTCTCCGCAATAGCTAGGGCATACTGCCTTGGAGCTGCGGTGTAAGAGAAGTTAAGAGTTCCGCCGCGGTGTGGGTGTTTGTGGGCGTTAATAAGAAACAGACAACAAGGTAAACAGAAACAACAGGAAATAATAATAATAATGATGATTATGACACCGATTATTCATTTCCTCTCAGATTATATTACCAATATGAAGTTAAGAAACATTGGTAAAAGTCGTGTAATAAGTGTTAGCAAAATTTTTACTAGAATGTTTTTATTGTACAGATAATGTAATTATTGAAATACATGTTATTTTCAGTAATCAATATTGATCTAAGCCTAAAAACAAAGTAACCAATCCATTTTTCTCTAATACCCAGATGTGTTCTCGCTCGTCTCCCGAAATGTTGTTCCTTATAGGTTGGCAACGCTGTTCTTGCGTCACTCGTTATGCTCGAAGATGCTTTAGTATGTCAGTTATAATATATTTCATTCAATTTCTGCAAATGAAAAATCCAGGAGACAACCCTGATAAATCCGTATTTGTCAAATTTCTGTTTTAACTGTTATAGGATAATTCAGCGAATGTAGTTTTGTACGGTACAACTGAACAGAATGATGCTCTGATAAATTCAGAGAAATGTAACTGCTCTAAAGTAGTATGCAGGCGGAAATCCGGCAAGTCCTAGTGAAACCTGATATGCCTACATTCTATTTTTTAATGTCTCACACTCTTTAAAATGAAAGAACTTCGTAAGTCCCAAGCCGCAATAAAATTAAATTATTCTCCTATGATAGTTATTTACCGTTATAGATAACTTAACATGCGAGCACCCAAGTTAACAAAACTAGCGCTAGCTCATTCTGTTAATCTTCTGATTGTAGCGGAATTCAGGCTCTTTTTTTGTTGGTAAAAATTTATTGAAGACAAATCATTGTATGAAAACAGTTGAAAGTACCATAAACATTTATGGAAAAGAATTAATCGTGATCTATTTATAAAAGAATGCATATTCATAGGCCTATTGAAGTTGTTGAAAAAGCAAGTAACGAACTAATTTTGAAAAATTATTCGCTATGATAAGGAGTTGTAGGCGTTTAATGAATAGACAGGAAGTTTATATTTTGTCGTTAACATTATTAAAGCATTCCAGTTTATGTACCAAATTTCCAACGATGAAATAATTAGGCCTATTTATGTAATTTTGAATTGTAAATTGGCCCAATAGTAATAGTAGTGGGAGTAATAGTATCTGTTGTGTTTAAAATTAAGGAAATGGATATGTATTTGTTACGAAAGGAAAGAGAACGACAGTGATATCTGGTGATAATATTGGTAATATAACGGGCTAGCACGTTTTATTTACATTTAACGGACTAGAATAATTTATTTACAGCTCAGCCCGTAAAATAGAACTTTACATAGACGGAGGTAATTCTGGTATACATCGTTTACGATACAAAATGACTTGAAAATAGTGAGCTATGACAACAGGTTTTTCCATTGGATTCTTCACTCAAGTCACTGATGTGGAAGGCAGTCATCTAGTAATCTGCATGCTAGTGGAGCGAAGCATATCAGACTTAAAAGGGCAGGTAATTCTGCTTATGGTGCCTTTCTTTCGGGACTTGGATTTTATGGCGAAAACTTCACACTGTAAGTCTGTCTAAATCTTGGGTCTAAAACAAGCATACAAGCCACTGCGCTACTGAATGCACTAAGGTAACCTGAAACAATAGGAGTAGAATAAGTGTACTGGACAATTCCCTGAATTCACGAAACCCATGTGGCGACTCTTCTCCTCTCGTACGAATGAATATAGCTGTTAATCGAATTTCTCTGCACTTCACTTCGTACGCAGCACTCTGTGTCACTTTGGTTGTCATAGCTATTCAATTCAGGCAACTATGTGTCAATACTGATCTATCACGTCACACTAATTGCTCCTGGACGTGAGCGGGATCAGCAGTTCTCACCCCTTGCTCAGCTTAGGGGATAACTTCCAATGTACCTAATTCCATTGCCACTTGCTGCACTACGTCTGACATTAATGCTTAACAGTAACGGACAATATTGCCTTCAATAGTGGTTTCGACCTGTCATAGTTGGTCCAAAATGAGGAATGTTTTGAATTCCTCTGACTAATTCATCGAGAATTTCAGCTATTTACGTATTGTTCCCAAAGCTAAACTGCATGTTGCGACAGTATGTCTTCTTGACAGTAACTGTGTTTGACAACGACGTGCCCTACTCGTAACCACAAACTAGTTTTGAGAGTGAATGTGTGTTTCCTAACGGCTAACAATAACAGATAAACTAATGATAAATATTATTTACAGTTTGAGTGAATAGTCTGAATTACCTTAAAATGTCAGGCTTTTATTTTATTTATTTAACTTCCTCCAATTAGAGGCTGTCCCATAAGACAAAATATAACAAATCAAGAATACGTTTAACCAACAGCAAAGATGAAAATGTGAATCTGCCTATGCTTGTTTGTAGGCTATACATGCAGTAAAATGTTCACTGAATATTTCAGTGCTAAAAGAGACACTGTTTTGCACAATCGTTGGTCTATGAGAAAGTCACTACATAGTGGCGTGTGATCGTGCTCCTTGCACCGATCATTAGACCAATCACTTCTACTTCCTTCAGATTGTATTTTCTGCTGGTAATAAGGGGCAGTGGACTGATACATGTTCCTTTTTTCAGCATGAACAACATCGGGTTGGTTCTTATAACATTCATATCTGACTGTAGGGTTGATGATTTACCCTATATCCGCAGTTTTAAGGGTAATCATGCCGATTCTCCTTACACTACCATTTTGTGATAGCCCATGAACTTCTTCAAACACTGTGAAGCTGTTAAGTCTTAAACCCTGAGCATATCCTGTTAGATTCTAATAAAATCACATTCTAGTGCTTAAGGCTGAATATATATTTCTGATTACCATATGGCTAAAATGAAATAAAAGTTATAAAAAAAGTTAACTTAGGTATAAACACTCTTACTAGAAGTTATATACTTTCAGTTTTACGCAACTTAGATCATATAGGCCTAGATGTGTTTTATTTTTATCTCTAGCGTTTAAATTCTGTAAAATGTGGTTGCCCATTTCGCTTTAATATGAATGCGGAATTGTGGGATTTATTTATGAAACATAATATTTTCATATTATAAATCGCTACAGCCATTTACTTCAGTTACGCATTTATTTATTTATGTAATGGTTGCATAAAAGACTTTATGAAACTCTGATTGTCCATAAGGCTCATAACCAATATACAAACTAAATAGTTAATTTTTATAATGCGTCCCGTGAAATATGTGGATATTTTTAACATTATAAAGTCGTAAATAAAAGTACTGATAGATATAAATGTAATACTCTATCTTCAATCTCTTCGGTGGGTTAAGGCTGAAAACCTGTCAATAACGAATACCAATAACAATATGGTTGATTTAAACGCTATGATGTACATAAGTTATATAACAAATATAATGTTTCATCTACGTTTTCATGCAGAATTCAGATCGATCTGAGTTCTAATACGATCCCGTTTTCATGCAGAACTTTCGATCCGATATTGAAAACATTTCCGAGAGAATTCACATTCCGCGATCATGCACGACCACGACAATTCTCGACATGCACGAGAACTCCGCGAGGACATATAGGACCAATGAAATGTCTGATTAGATTATTGAGATCGAACTGAATAAGTGGTAGTGTTTTCATGGCGTTGCATATGATCTCAGTCTGATCCGATCGTAATTTTTAGGGGGATTGATCTTGAGACTCAGATCGATCTGAATTTCTGTTTTCATGACAATATCAATAAGGTAATTCTAGTGTCTAATTTTCTCCCCGGGCGATATTACTCTAGCTTTAGATCAAATATTTAGTATGTCCATAACATACATACACTATTTTTCAAATGAGAAGCAGATTCCTTCACCGCCAATCACGTGTACGAGCTTACGAAGCGCCGCTAGCAGTCAGAGTCTTCCCTCCGTCTCGCCGTCTGTGATTGGACCGCGTATCTAAGCAAGAAGAAGGACAAACTGTTTGTCATCTGCAAAACACTGTAGGTTAAAATATTCAAAGAGCCTAATACTGAAAATGAAACTTGTTCGTATGAAGTTAGAAGCAAACAGGCGTCATTTCCAAACTGCGGAAGAACGTCAGACGCACTAAAAAAAAAGGAAGCCTTTCTCTTGATGTTTCTCGTGTAGACTAAAATAGAGCAAAATACTTTCTCACCTACGAAGGACGGGTAACCAGCTAGTAATACTATAAACACGAGAGTTTTAATGCATCCTTGAGGTCTGATTTCCATCCAGGGTAAATTTTCTTCTTCATAAGATAATTAAAGTAGATTACATTAGTATTTGCTCAAGAGCATATGCTAATTTAAATATTTATCTTGAATGATCTAAAAGCATTCACATGTAGTATTTTTTTTGTCGTTACAATGAAAATAAAATTAAGATAATTCAGGCCTCTGCTACCAAGTGCTGTTAAGTTCAATTATCTTTTTAAATTTTGGAGTAACTTATTCAACACCACTGTGGCTCGATCCTCTCACGCAGTGGCCCGAGATTCGATTCCCGGTCATCATAAGTTACCTAGGTGGGATTTTTCCTAAGGATTTCCCTCACCTGTGAGATGAATTTTGGGTAATTTCGGGCCCTTGGGATCCCTGAATATCATCTGGCCGCCATTATCATCTTCATCCCATCCGCGCCTTGTTTGGAATGAGTGTGTGTCGCTGGTGTGTTTCGTCCTATGTGTTCTTGTTGTCTCGGAGGTAGCTACGGCATTACGCTGATCACCCAATCGGGGAGGCCCTCCATGTATTTGTTTGGTGAAGGATGTATGTCTGAATCCAAAGGTCGCGGTCCTATAAGGCTCCAGTGGCATGGGCCACATAAACGCCCCTACCACGGGAGAGGTTAAACTAAGAGAAAGAAGAAGAAGAAAATTAATGACAACAGTTTGTGGTAATTCTAGTACTGACAATTAAGACAGTCTTTTTCGTTTACAGTAACAAATTTATGAAACTTTCCCACATCAGTTTTGTCTTAGAGGCCTGTCACACTGAGCTTCGATCGATCAAGATCAACCAACTGCCATCGAGCGCTCTCGACTAGATTTCCGTTCCTTGTCACACAGCATTGAGCGTCATTGATCAACGGAAATATTATAGGTTATGTACCTATATGATTTTACTAGGTCTACTAATCACTGTATATTAGAGGTAAAGTATATTACCGTATTAGGCCTACGTCTGCTTACCTCATGCTACATGTATTGGGATGTAGGGTTTAATATTAGCCTACTATCTCAGGCTACATCTGTTTACTTCAAGCGTCGCCAGTCGGCCGAGCGAAAAGATTTGTCGTTTATTGTAGTTCGATCGCCCCCCGCTAGGTGCTACAACTCGATGTATATTTGTATTTGTACAATTAAATTACATAAGAAGATATCGTTTTAAGTGCCTTAATTGATTCGTGCATTTCTATTTCATTCAAATGTGAGTCTAAAACGATATTATTGTGTAAGTTAATTCTTCCAAATCGATTCTGAAATTCAGGTGGGTACGAAGCTGCCACCATTTGCCATCGACCGTCGATTGAAAAACGGACAGGTTTGATTTCACAGACCAGTTGATCCCTCTCGCTCGTTGTTGATTACTGGGGATCGATGCTATGTGACTGGTACCACTGCTGTCTATGGGTCCGTTATATCGGTCGGTCGGTCGTTCGATCGATCCAGTGTGACAGCCCCCTTACTGAAGTGGACACAGAAGACAACGATTATTTTCTGGTGTATTCGAGATTTATTTCTGAGGACACAGATTTTTCATCGCGTTCACAACGGCCACATGGAGGCCATAGGTATTTTTAACCTCCTTTTCATGTGAGGAATCACCAGTTCTTTCCCAACTTGAAAAGGAATAATTTCTCGAATGTAAAGAATTTATGGAACACCAAGAGCTATGAGGGGTCTAAGTGGATCTCAATGTAAGACTTTATTTTAAATGAAATAGAGCAACTAACTATGGCCCATTGGCACTTTAATAAAATAGTTGTCCTCGAAACATACTATTTTCTCCTATTTAAAAATAAGAGCTGAACTACAGTTGGACAACAACACAAATGTTAAATCTGAAAGATTTATTAGATTCAACGAACCATACAATTACATTGGTCATTAATAACATTTTGTGCATTTATTACATATGTCTTTTCAATAATTGGGTGTTATTAATAATTTAAAACAAGAGTACAATTCAATTAGGTATACACTTTATATTTATGAAAATAATATTAGAAAACCTATAGGCCTATAATAAAAACAATTCGTTCAGTATATATATATATATATATATATATATATATATATATATATTACTGAACGAATTGTTCTTATACCATATATATATAAGAGGCTTTGTCTTGACTGACTGAATGAATGACTGAATGACTGACTGACTGACTGACTGACTGACTGACTGATTGATTGACTGACTGACTGACTGACTGACTGACTGACAGAGAATCAACTTAGAGCCTAATTTATAATAGGTAGACACTTGGAATTTTGACAGTACCTTCGTTTCATAATGTAGGTGCTCACTAAGAAAAGATTTTGAAAAATTTTGATTTTAAATGCCAAAAATCAAATGTTTTTGAGTATACTTAATCCCTTTTCACAAAGAATTATCAAATCCAAATCACAGTTTGCATGGCAACATATTGTTTCCAGTGGTCTCAGATGGGTTTGGAAATAATTGAAGTGGGACTTTGAGAATTTAGAAAAGCTATCAATATAATTCATGTTATAAATAAATATTAAATTATGGGTAATCCTGTATTTGGACGTTACTTACACTGCCCAAAAATGAAAAGGTTTCGGGCTCAAAAATAGCTGATTCTTATGTATTTCCACCTGCCGAATTCAGAAATCACCATAGAAATTACCGATTAGCTCTTGGTTTGGAGATACAGTGACATTTTATATTCTCTATAGTCAACCTTTTCAGATTCGGGGAAAAATTTTTTTGGATGTTGGTACATTTGTCAATTGTTAAAATTCAACAGTAACCTAGCTGTGGGTAAATTATAAACAAAAACACTATTGTTGTGACGGTGAATTTTGTATTATCTGTTGTAATTAGTGCAGAATTTTTGTTTTGGAGAGTTTAAAAGAGCAAAATTTGTTACATCAACATGCCACGAAAATGTGTAAATTTAGTTAACAATTTTGTTACGTTTGTGGTGAAATAACATTTTCGTCACAGAAACGCAATCTGATGCCTCTTGTGAAGATTGCCTACATTATTTTGGTACCAGATAGGGGACCAGGATAAGGCATGGGCCCCACATATATGTTGCAACTCATGTTCAGTTTTATTACGAGAATGGCTGAAAAATAAAAAAAGATCAATGCCTTTTGCTGTACCTATGGTTTGGCGGGAGCCTACGAACCATACAGGTGCCTGCTATTTTCGCTTCACTCCGCCTATGAAGGAACAGTTCAATACCCGAATCTTCCATCTGCTACTCGACCTATTCCACATTTACACAGTTTAGCAGTTCCTACTCCACCCCAAAATTATGAGTTCGAAGTAGAAAATGAAGGCAGTATGGAAGAAGCCGTCTACATCCCGTGACCATGATTTTGAAGTAAAAGTTGATCAGCAGCACAGAATGAGCCAATCGGAGTTGAGTGATCTCATTCGAGACCTTGACTTGTCACATGAGAAGATAGAACTTCTAGGGTCAAGGTTACAGCAATGGAATCTTCTTCAACGTGATGCCAGGGTCTCCAAATACAGATGTCAACGGAATGTGCTTTCTTTTTTGAGAAGAAAAACAATCTTGCTTTTTGCTGTGACGTTAATGGTTTGATGAAAAGTTTGAATTTGAAGCATGATCCCACTGAATGGAGGCTATTCATAGACTCCTCCAAGCTTAGTTTGAACGCTGTATTGCTTCACAATGGCAACCGTCTTCTTTCTATTCCTTTTGGTCATGCAATTCACATGAAGGAGACTTATGCAAACGTGAAAGCCCTCCTCGACTCAATCAAATATGCTGAACATAAGTGGAAAATCTGTGGCGATCTAAAAGTCATTGTTGTACTCCTAGGAATGCAATTAGTGTACACTAAATACTGTTGCTTTTTATGTATGTGGGACAGTAGGGATAGGAAATCGCATTATATTCAAGCAGATTGGCCTGCAAGATATCTTAACTCTAGTGAGAAAAATGTCGTTGCTGAGCCTCTTGTGGATTCAAAAGATGTTCTTCCACATCCACATCTACATACCAAGCTGGATTTGATGAAGAATTTTGTCAAAGGCATGAACCAAGAAGGCCAGGCTTTTAAATATTTGAGAGAGAAATTTTCTGGACTAAGTGATGCAAAAGTCAAGGAAGGTATCTTTGTTGGGTCACAAATACGTCAACTTGTAAAGGATCCTAGGTTCGACCTACTTTTGGAAGGGGAAGAAAAGGAAGCTTAGGAAGCTCTCAAGGGAGTTATTCATGGATTTTTAGGGAATAAAAGAGATGATGACTAGACTCAATTGGTGATAGTACTTCTACAAAAATACCATCAACTCGGATGCAACATGTCCATAAAAATTCATTTCCTCCACTCCCATCTCAATTTTTTCCCATCTAGTTGTGGTGCTGTCAGTGACGAGCATGGAGAAAGGTTCCAGCGGGATATTTGTGTGATGGAACGGAGATATCAGGGCTTCTGAAATGAAGCAATGCTTGCAAATTACTGCTGGTATGTGTGTAGGGATACTCCAGAACTCACAAGAGAAAAATCAAAATACAGCGATCTCATGAAGCCACCAATTGATCCTCTGGTAGGTTTTCTTTAATCAATTTAGGATGTTAACTGCCATTAATAAAAAAATATCACACTTTTAATGTTGTTAGCACATTATATAATTAATATTTGTAAATGTTAAATTTACGGATTTATCATAATCCTTTAAAATTAAAAACTTTCACCTATAGTTTATCTCAGAAACTAGAGCTAATAAAAACATTTATTTGTCATATTCGTTTTTCTCAACCCAAAATTAGTGAGAATTGACTCATGAAGTGAAGGAAACATTTGAAAATTAATTTTTTGTTGGGCAGTGTTATTATTATTCATAGGAGTTTGGTGTAACCTAGTATCCAATATGCATTGGTACAGCACGTAGCCAACATTACAAATTTAACAAGCACGGGGATAGTTTCTCATTCTACCGGATTCGTTAATTTTTTTTCATGTAATATTATTCTCCAGAAGTTTTAGAATCCATACATAGGCACATTTTGTTTCTAAGAATATTTTAAATATGGGTAAAATCGGTAAGAAGTTCACAAAAAACTAACCTAAAATGGCGCTCAGAAATAAAGTTCACACAGCAGAATCAGCTGCTAGAGACAGCGCAGGTGCATGCTGTGAAGAAGCCGATGGGTCACGTGGTGCTGGAATCAGCTGCCAACATGATAAGTGTCTGACAAATCTGCGGGAGATATAATATGCCACATTTTCGAAACTTACAAATAGTGCATCGTACATGATTCGAAAAGGCAAGGGCGCTTCGCTACGGCTGCCGCCTCCGCTTCGCGCACTTAACTATGTGGTTCGTATTATGCATTATTTAGCTATATGTTAGGTAATTCTCGCCTTGTACCCACTGTCTTTGTATATTGTCGCAAGTGCCTTGTACCCACCTCAGCATATAGTCTAAATAATGCATAACACTAACCACATAGTTAAGTGCGCGAAGCGGAGGCGGTAGCCGTAGCAAAGCGCCCTTGCACTTTCGAATGATGTACGATAGATTGTTTGTACGTTTCGAAAATGTGGAATATTAAATCTCCGGAGGTTTGTCAGACCCTTATCATGTTGACAGCTGATTCCAGCACCACGTGACCCATCGGTTTCTTGGCTGCCAACGACCTTGCGTGTCATTGGTCTGTTCCATACGGCCCTGTAACCTCTACATATAGCTAAATAATGCCTAACACTATCCACACAGTTAAGAGCGCGAAGCGGAGGCGGTAGCCGAAGCGAAGCGCCCTTGCATTTTCGAATAATGTACGATACACTGTTTGTAGGTTTCGAAAATGTGGCATATTATATCTCCGGAGGTTTGCCAGACCTTTATCATGTTGACAGCTGATTCCAGCACCATGTGACCCATCGGCTTCTTGGCTGCCAACGACCTTGCATGTCATTGGTCTGTTCCATACGGTCCTGCAACCTCTACATATAGCTAAATAATGCATAACACTAACCACATTAGTTAAGTGCGCGAAGCGGAGGCGGCAGCCGTAGCGAAGCGCCCTTGCACTTTCGAATTATGTACGATGCACTGTTTGTATGGGGTACGCCGTAGCGTAGTGGTTGAGGCGCTGCGCTACAAACCGGAAGGTCGCGGGTTCGATCCCCGATGAGATCGTTGAGATTTTTCTACTGGCCTAATACTTCTGGTGGCACTATGGCCCTGGGGTCAACTCAGCCTCCAACAGAAATGAGTACCAGGAGCAATCCTGGGGGTAAAGACGGCCGGTACGTAAGGCTGACAACCTTACCACCTTTATGTTCCGAATGTCCAAAAATCTGGGAGCCTCAACCTCCTGGTACCCTCTGGACCTCCATGGCCTGTATAGGGATCACTTTACTTTTTTTTTACACTGTTTGTAGGGTTCGAAAATGTGGCATATTATATCTCCCGCGAGGTTTGTCAGTCTGTCACCTCTCGTCTGGCGATATGGCGTCACACGTCCAACGACCAATCATAACTTTCTTCATAATACAAGGACAGAAGAATTCGCTAGATCGTGGTATATTTCATATTTATTTATCCAGTTGACCACAGTATAAAAGAAACTGCATCGCTGAGGGTAGGATAGGCGGGACACATTCATCCCAAGTTGCGACTTATATTTGGATTTTCCCTAATTTTTAACTGAGCAACAGTCTCGTGTTATTACTAGTAAAAATTACTTTTTATTTATGTGCATATGCATTTTCCCTTTAGGTTGGCATTATATCACTGCCCCTTGAATACTAGGTTACACCAAACTTCCATGGATAATAAGTAACGTCCAAATACAGGATTACCAAATTATGAAATCCACGAAAATAATGCAGTCACGATCCAGAAATAAGTTTCCCATCAATTTTACAAATAGACAACATTGTTTATTCTCATAGTAATGTACATCGTTGGAAAGAAGACACTTTGCTCTATTTTTCGACATAATCGCCATCTTTTTTTAGGCATTTTTGTAGACGGTGCTCCAATTTTTGTATCCCTATGTCGTAGAACTCCGCCGCCAACCCGTTGAGGAAGCGTTTCACCCCGTCTTTTACTTCATCGTCGCTTCGGAAGCGTTGGCCACCCAAGTGTTCCTTTAACTTCGGGATCAAGTGATAATCGCTAGGCGCGAGGTCCGGACTGTACGGTGGGTGACAGTCCACCCAAAGTTTGTCAAAAGGTCCTGGGTTTGACGGGAGACGTGAGGTCGGGCGTTGTCGTGAATCAGCGTTACACCGGCTGTCAGTCGTCCTCACCGGCGGTTCTGGATAGCTCGCCTGAGTTTTCTTAGTGTTGCACAATAACTGTCTGAGTTGAATGTTGTCCCAGGTTCCATGAAATCGATCAGCAGTATCCCCTTACGATCCCAAAACACACTGGCCATGACTTTGCCAGCAGAAGGAGTTTGTTTGAACTTCTTTGCGACTGGTGACCCTGAGTGACGCCATTGTTTGGACTTTTCTTTCATTACGGGAGTGAAATGAAACACCCACGTTTCGTCTTCCGTAACAATGGAGTCCAATAATCCTTACGGAACGAATCACGCACTTGGCGGGAGCAACAATGAGCACCTCCATTTCGGACGGCTGCTGAGCCAAGGATGAGCGGCGCAGCAAAGCGCGGCCAGGCGGAATCGAGAGTGGAGGAACAGCCGCGCACAGCGGTGTTGCTGGATTTCGCCTAGCACCTTCCCGTGCGGTTGGAGCTCTTTGGGAACCTTACTTCTGGATCAACCCTCGTAACTTTCTCTAACCTGGACATAGAGAAAACAGTACGAGGTATGGTTATATCATATATGTATATTATTTTATCGCAGGTTTTTGGGGAGGGATGTATGAAAGTAATATTGAATTTCTGTTTAATTTCATCCCCAAAACGGTTTTATGGTAACATTAGAGTGAGAAATAAAATATTCCGCAAAAACAATACAATTTTATGTTACCGGAATTTCTGTTTCTTCTTATTTGAACCCTTACCAGGCTTGTTGTGTACAAGCGATGGGATCCAAAATTCTACATCCTCTATTAGCCGTAAAAAGTTGTATCAAGCGTTTTCTGAGCGAATAGTATGAGTGTGATAAGTCATTCTTCCTCATTTCAAATTCTAAATACCTATAAAAGAACCTAGAATTTTAAAATCGAAAGTCCTTCATAAGTTAATTACGAATTAAAATACAAAACCCGGGCGACGCCGGGCCTTTTAAGCTAGTATATTATAATAGAATAAGTGAGTTTTTCATTTCAATAAAAACCATAAACAAAAAAATACGTTTGGTGATGCGATTTTCTTTAGTAGTAAAAAACATGAAGACATACTTAGGAATTTTATGGATTCAGTAAAATCATAAATTATAGAGCATTCGGACCTTAAAATGCAGTACAGCAGCAACGGGATCATTTATCTCTTTCCTTCTCCCGCATTTTTAGGTTAGCGCTATCCTTCTCTAATGTAGCGGGGTTGCCAAATACCCATAAATCTGAAATTTCTCGTTTAAAATGAGTGATTACCGAGTTATGTACAGAATTTCAAGCCTCATTTGATGCCGTTAACATGAACAATGTTAAACAAATAATTGGATATGAAAATTACAAAATAAGGGAAAGTTTCGCCAAGTGCAAAATATTCATTGCATGGAACTTATCATGCCATAACTCCTCTTTGATACGTAATATGATATTAATGTGCTCACTGCTGGTAAAGGACTATTTCAGCCCATTGTAGGTACGTCTGGTTTTAAATTTGAGTTATCAGAAAATGCAGTATGTGTCTTTCTTTTCAGTCATGTTTAGATATTTTTAGGCTCCAACATGAAAAAGTCAGTCGCTGGCTAACTTCTTTGCTTTTTATTTTACATGGGGGGGGGGGGGTCACAGCGAGGCAAACGGTCTTGGGGTATGGAAGTTATTTTTAAAATAAACACCAAGTCCATATCTTGCTTAGTTCGTAATTTATGACAGGAAGAAAGGTCTCCTATGTTTTGATTTCCCGCGTGACTCTAATGGCTGGCTGGAACTGACAGTAGCAGTCTCTGAAACAAGACTGTGCAGTGTTAATTTCGTCAGTAATATAATATTTATTAAATAAAAATCAGTGGTGGACGTACAAGTGTTGAGGACAAGTGGATTGTACTCGTCTTTAAATTTGTGTAGTTTTAACTCCCGTGCGAGGGGGCTTTGTAGAATAGTGTACAATGAATCCTCAAATTCGAAAGAAACGTTCCATAGGTAACCTAAGGGGGAAAGAACGTAGTATTATTTTTTAAAGACATTGAATGTGAGTAGAGCAGTCAGTGAAACGACTAAAGATCCGAAAGAACAATCTATGCAATAAGGAAGGAGCAAAAACAGGGTCCTTTGCGAACTCCCGCCAAGAAAAAGCAAAAAAGAGATGGACGGCAGAAAAATGCAAGAAAATTAAATGTGATGATATTGTGCAAAGTGGAGTGCGTCGGGTGTTCACTCTCTTTTATTTGAAAACATACCACCAACTCTGAACGTGATTTTGACTCGGGTAATTAGAGACGATTCTTTACCACAATTTTCCAAAACTAAGTTGTATCATTTCGAAAATTATATAAGCTTCCTTTTACTTAAGACGGGGTAATAAAGCAGCTTTCATCGAAACCGATGAAATTCATCATCAAGTTCATCTCCCGAACCCAGGATATCAAGAGCGGGAACATCAGGGAGTACAGGTGTACGTCCGCTGTCTGAGTGCAGCGACAGTGATTAAGATATGATATTATATTTAATTTACCATTTTTTAGATATCCATTTACAAATGACCTTTAAATTTCAAACTACAAATGTATAGGCCTAACTTCACACGCTACCGGCACTCCTCCTCGAGTCGACTTGGCAACAGGGCGCTCCATTTACGCTGCACTGCGTAAAATTTAAGGTCTGAATGCTCTATAAATCTTAATTAACCTTATCATTTGCATTTGGGAAAATCACGTAATTTGAAATAATCATAATTTATAAATAAAGTGAAATCATCTGAGAGAGTCCTAATCTTTTATGAATTTACAGTTTGTGGTTAATTTTTGTTTCTTCAGTAGGCCTACGTAAACAATCAGTGCAGGATTTAATTCACCAGGACTATTATTCAACCCCATTTTAATGCATTTAATAATCACTCTGGATTCCAGTGCTCCCATTGTTTTCTTATGTTGGAACTTACTCAGATAACAACTCAAGTCACTGCATGACACTGCAGTAGTAGAAATAGCGAAATATAGGCCTACTGATATTTAAATGAATAGGATGCACCTCACGGTAGTTCTTTTTATGAAATAATTAATTTATCTATAAGCTTAATTATCTATATTAAATAATATAAATTTGTTAATACGTCACTTCACGACTTCAGTAATTCCAAAAGTTTATCATGAAAACGTAACGTTCAAATATTTCGATTTTTTTTTATCTACGTCTCTAGCGGTTAAATTCTGAAGTAAAAAATTGGGATCAATAGAGGGGAATAAAGTTTTGCATGCACAGGCTGGTAGGAGATCTGATATGAAGTGTGTATAAAGCTCGAACGTAGCACAGGCAGGCAGCATTATCTTAATATGTTATTAAAATGTAAAAACTTCAAGAAGTAAATAACATTAACAAAAGTTTCGGAAGTTCGTCTTTAGAACGAACTGGCAGAAGCGAAAAAAAGAGTCAACGCATGAGATAAGACTTTCTAAAATGTACTCACAATTTTAACAGAACACAAATTCAACTCTGAATAATAATTGGTCTTTGGCGATGATTTTATTAATTTAATGACGGTTCTTCATAAGTAAGAACTCCATCATCGGAAATACTTCTTTACCAATTCTTCCTTTGATACAACACGAAGAATAGTTACTCTTTCTTTTTCTCTAACCGATTTGTTGCCCCTTTCAAGATTTTACACTTCAATACCCTTAGGAGAGGAGAACAAATTTGTGGATCACACTTATTCTGACAGGACAAGAGCGATTCCCTGACTCCCTGTCCTCCCCTAAGACAACAATATGTACAGATAAAGGAAGGATATGTTCGGGGTAGGTATTAAGTTAACTTCAACCGCCCGAAAGACCCTACACTTAGATTGGCCGGTCACGACCTCCCGAATGTAGCCTAATTCTGTGACCCTACCGCTTCGGTATAACTATTAATAAGAGAAGGACATGCCGAAAATGGAAAAATAAAACAGAAAACAAGGAAAAATATATAAAATTACGGAAAGTAACAGAAGGAAATAATAATATAATAAAATTATTTTAGCTTTACAAATACTTATACCTTGTACCTATACTGAAGGCAAGAACGTGAACCACTTGTGAATAATATTAACTAAACCAACTTCTTTAGTTTAAAAATGGTCAGTTGATCGCGAGTGAAAACCCCACTAAGGACAAGATACTTTTCGGGACAAGAAGTTTTCAATACGGCCCATTGCAGCACATAAGTTAGTCGGTGTGGAAATATTTTAGACATTTGTAATGGGTTTGTCAACTCTAGAACCGGCCTTAAAGTAAACAAGTAAGTCTGTCTCGCTTTATCACATTACTAAGAAGAGACCGACTTATTTGTTTACTTTAGGGCCAGTTCTACAGCGGACAATACCTGCCCATCACACAGTCTAAAACATTTCCGTGGCGACTACAGTACCGAGTCTGATATTTCAGGCTCGTTAAATAACTTCAATATTAGTTTATAGTCTACGAGCAGATTTTGTCGTATTCCTTGCTTTATTAGCTTCAATAATACCTTGATTTTCACTAAAAGTCTCTCTTAGTGACACATTGACAAATGTACTAAAATATGGTCCTATGGATCTGAGGGTAAATATCTTAAGAAATGTGGAAATTTGCAGAGTAAGTAAAAATATCGAACTTATTGTTAGTTTGAAACATAAGTATAGCTTATATGTTAAGTTTAGAGCATGAGAAATTAGTTCGCCCTTTTCGATCCTTTATAGCATTACTTTCTTGTATGTTACCTGGTACATAGACCCTTCAGCGTTTACTGTAGTTTAGTTAAAATTATTTGAATATATTGCATACTGGATAAATTCCTTGCGCGCTTTAGGTCTCAATGTAATTTACAAATCATACACCTGTACTGTTATAATGCACTTACAGAAAGCAACAGACACACACACTTATATAAGTTTGTGTAGGCATATATGTTGCATAATACTATTTTACTTACAGTTTTCAACTCCCATTGAAATTTCTTCTAAGTATGGGTGGAAAATACTCTACATTAAGCAATATTGGTCAAACAGTGTCTTCGTTAAATGAATATATTCCTTATGTAAACTTACTTCTAACCAAAATTATGTTTGGCTATTTACTTCTTATAAAGAACTTTTTTATTTTTAGTGAGGAAGGGTATTTACTCAGTTATGATAATTTATGCTAATATTTACTAAGCATATAACTCTACGCTACTACATTTGTTTATAATAAATTATGTTCCCATTAACATAATGTAGCCTATCTAGAAGTGGCTGGATTAAAATGTATTTTCTTTCTATTCTGTTTTACATCCAATGCACATTTTTTATTAAGAATGGCGCATGTAAGCCTTCTGCTTTTAAGGCAGAAATATTTTAATTGTACAAAAAGACAGGCAGCTAAAATGATAATGCAATAAAACTTAAACCGAGTCCTGAATACCACAACCATTCATCTTCCTACTAATGCGATTTGGGAATAATCTTGATGATGAATTTCCTGTATTACATAAAATCCTCTCGAGGGAACGTTAATCTCTGTACCTCAGTAAATGGCTATACTGCCATTAAGAAATTTTCTCTGTCAAGTGATAAATGACATGAAAAATTCTGTAATTTGGAAGACACTGAAATAAGCTAGAGATTTTTTCTTAACACCGGTTCCTATCTTACCATATCATGCACTTTTCAGTAAAAGAAAAGGAAAAAGATTCTTGTCCTAATTCAAGTAGCATTACTCAACAAATAAGAACTACTTCAATACGAATCAAGCAGCGAAACAAGCAGCCTCAAAAGAAGGCGAAATAGTATACCTATGGAAAAGTACCGAAAGAGGTAATAGTAACAAGAGAAAAGAAAAACGGACTACGATTATGGGAACAAGAATGGGCAAACAAACAAAGGAGCAGTAACTAAAACCTTCTTTCCCACGGTGGGTAATAGACTCCGACTAAATATATCTATATTAGCTGAATTAACCATATTTCTGTCAGGACACGGTATATTAAGATCTTACCAAAACAGGTTTGGATTTGCTGACAACTCGCTATCCGTCTATCAAAGAGAAGAACAAACTGTTGAACATCTTATATATCGCTGCATAAATCTTAATCAAAAGAGGAAACAGCTAATAAGAGACATCAGACTCAATGGAGAAGATTGGCTCACAACTAGAGACAATCTTATTAGTAAGCAACTTAAATTTTTCATTAAGTTCATAAAAACAATAGATTTTTCAAAACTAGAATAAAGAAACAAAAACAAAACAATTAATGTAAGTGCAATATTGTAAAGAACTAATGACATCTCTGTCAAATATAATTTTAACGTAGTGTAAGATTATAAT
Organism: Ectobius pallidus; assembly: GCA_964059195.1. Taxonomy (NCBI): domain Eukaryota; kingdom Metazoa; phylum Arthropoda; class Insecta; order Blattodea; family Ectobiidae; genus Ectobius; species Ectobius pallidus. Next base: position 2,205,406 of record CAXKWD010000010.1, read on the forward strand.
TAACTACTTATATTAAGCAATTATTAACAGATTAATAACTAATTAACTAATTCTTAAATTATAAAATATAATGTATATATTATCAGGTATCACTGTAAGATTAAAACTAGCAAGGCTACGTAGATTAAGCAATTATTACCGATTGTTAAATTACAAAATTAAGCATGTAGTATTACTTGTAATGGGGCATGCTGTTATGAATAAATGTATATATATATATATAAATACAAAACACAATCCTTCAATTTTTCACCATCCATTCAGACAAGTTTGAGAAGTCGTGTATAAAATAATTCCACCTATTCCCTCGTATGAAATGTTTTGGTTAAAATATCAGCTCATAGCTTTGTCAAATCTAAAATTTACACTTGTCAGTATCATAAAACATAATTAATAATTATAGCTGTCAATTTTCGTATTTTTTTTTGACAATATATTTCGGCTATTCAGCCATCTTCAGGTCCTAAAAAATGTGTATAAAATATATTAGCTGATTGTTAAGTAGCTATGTGTATACAGTCTTGGAATAATTTTATACACGACATACAAATCCCTCGTACGAGAAAGCAGCATGAAATTTATAAACACAAGTTTGAGAAGGGCTGCTCTTTAGAGTAGCATAAAGGTCTATTTACACAGAGCAGTGAGGTGAACGTGACGTGACGGCACGGAATCCCACCACCCGTGATCTCACAGTGATTTCCATTCATACTGTAACGTGGCATGATCGGTACCAGTCAGTGTTTTTTATAGTAATAAATTAATCTAACTTTGAAAAGCAAGTGCCACGGCCGTGAAATGAGAAAAATATCAGTGGGGACTAATCTGACTCTCACTGTAGGCTACGGCGGGAGCACTGACTGCACTGTACCACTCAATTTTCATTTAAAAAAACACACACACCCACACGTGAAGTAATTTTTAGTCAACTGATAAATTTGTTTATTATTATTGTTTTTTTTTTTCTTTCAGGCCACTTGGGATGCGTTAAACACGATTTCCTTTAGCTATCGCATGGGTCATAGTACAGTTTACATGATTATTATTGAAAATCTGATGGAAGAATTGTTGCCTACTCCTACAGCAGAAATGTGGAAGAACATAGCTAGTGATTTTTATGATATATGGAACTTTCCTAATTGGACTGGTGCTTTGGAGGTAAACACGTTGCTAACCAGGCCCCTCCGAACTCTTGATCATAATTCTTTAAATACAATAATAATAATAATAATTTTATATTGGTTAGTTGGCTCTTGTGGACGCTCAATGTAACTTTATTGAGGTTAATGTAGGGGCATACGGTAAGAATAGTGACGGGGGAATCTTTTCCAATTCAAATTTAGGAAAAGCAATTGAAGAAATGTCTTTGAATGTACCAGACAATTCTGTGACATCAAATACAGATATTCAAGATCCATACGTTATTGTTGCTGATAAGGCATTCCCGCTTAAAGACTACATGATGCGACCATTTCCGGGGGATAATTTGGAAACTTCATCTATCGTTTGAGTCGCGCGAGGAGGACACCAGAAAATAGTTTTGGTATCTTGTCACAAAAATTCCGCATTTACAATATGCGTATTCAGGCTTACCCAGAAACATTGACAACGTAATTCTTGCCACGTGTTTATTGCATAACTTTGTGAAAAAATGACAGAAAAACTTATAATTGCGCACTAGTTCAATAATTTTTTTGTCATTCATATTTAACTCTGGGAAAAAATACTTTGAAAATTAAATTAAACTTTGAAAATCCAGTGGCACAGCCGTGAAGAGAGAAAAATATCGGTGGGGACTAATCTGAGTGTCACTCGACGGCGACGGCAGGTGCACTGACTGCACTGTCACGGCCAGGCATCGGGCGAGTATGAACAACACCACTCAATTGCCTAGAAGAATATTTTCAGGCTCGCCGGTAGATGCACTTGCCTGTCACGCCAGTGCTGAGTGTAAATAGGACTACCTGATTTTCACTGTACGGCGACTGCGGGAACACTGGCTGCACTGTCACGACCAGACGCCGGACCACTACCTTCTATGGCCGTCACGGTGGCTCATGCTTAGCGCGTGGGCCTGGCATGCTAGCGGTCCCGAGTTCAAATCTCGGGGCCGGCGGGCGTGTCATTTGTGGTGGACAAAGCCGTGACCTTTGGGGGTTTTTCTCGGGGATCCTCCCGTTTCCCCCTTCATTCATTCCACCAACACTCTCCACTTCAACTTCCTTTCCCCCCTCATTATCATCCCGTTCCCCTTTACTGGTTTTCGGGCCAGCTCCGTTGCTTGTGGTCAAGAGTTGCTGGTGGTGTCCCGTACCTTTGGGGCTCTCAGAGGGACCCTGGGTTAGTGGCGCACATCATGGTGTGCCGCGCCTATGGGGCTCTTGTAGGAGGGACCCTGGGTACGGTGCACGTGGAGTGGTACCTGGTCTTAGCTGGATGTAGGGGAGCTCCGTGGGGGCTGGTGGTGGAGTCTGTTGACAGGGGGGCCTTAGGGCATGCACATCATTCGTTTCCTAGGGGGTGTACAATGGGCCCGCCTATGAGGCCTACGTGCTCGAGCCCGTCAGGGCTCAGCCCCTGAGCCGATAAGATAAGATACTACCTTCTATGACACGCACACAAGGAATACTAAGCTGTCTCGACCGCATGTTTTCGAACCGATCCGAACAACCCTCCCCAACCCATTCATTCCAAGGAATGTTTTGATCTGAGTAACGGGCACTCGTGGAGTGCGCGATCTGTACTACCTTATTAAAAATGGGAAAACCGAACTTTGCGCCCCATGCGAGTCCCTCACTCCACCTCTCTAACTCCCTCCCCTAGTGGCGGCATTTGAACTACTAGTAGCGACGGTGGCGCCATCTCTTAATGAACTGATGAAACAGAAAAAAGGATTTATTTCTTCTTTATTCTCTTCTTCTCTTCCTTTCCCGTCTCCTTCCTCTCACCTCCTCTTCACCCTACCTACCTACCTATTTGAGACCTATTCCTAATAGTAAATTTTGGTTCGACCGGGATTCGAACTCGGAACCCCTAGCATTATAGCCAGGAGTCTTAACCACTACACCACGAGTGATTGTTGAGCTGTGAAGGAAGCTTTCGTATATTTGAGTTATGATAGGGGGGTTTCATGAGTTTTAACGCAAGAATCAGCTTTTATAATTTTGAGATCTTTTGTTAGTTATGAAAAGAGTAGTATTGGTACAAGGGAATTTTTCTGCATCAATTAAGCAACATTATATGTTATAATACGGCGTTTTTTTTTATAATTATGTATGGTACAATTGTATTTTTTGTATTGTGAAATAGCCTATTTTGTTGCAAGGGTCCTTTTTATGATTGTGAAATATTATGTGGAGGTGCAAGGGGTTTTTTATTGTGAAATATTAGGTGACATGTCAATTGCAATTATTCATTACCGGCGTTGAGGTTGAACAGCGGCTACAGGCATGGTGGGATGCACTGTGGGGAAGCGGGAAGCAGCCAGGCGGGGAAGCAGCCAGGCGGGGAAGCAGCCAGGCGGGAAGCGGCCAGGCGAGTGGCGAGTGGAAAGGGGAGCAGCATGGGGTGCAAAGTTCCATTATGCCTTAAAAATAAATAATTGTGAACATTAAACTGTATTTACATTAAACTCATTGAACCTTGAACCTTTTTAGTGTTAGGGGGCGACTACCAAATAGTTAACCCCGGGCTCAAGTAGCCTTTTTTACGCCATTGAATTTCTACACAAAGGTAGGCCTAATACGTAAAATAATGTAGAAATGATGTATAAAACATAGTGAATTTAAATAAATGATTCCGTAATAATATAATAGCGCCTTTAACGTTTAAAATTACTATCAATATGCACTTATTTGGGGATGTTTTAAATAAATCTACTTGAAATTTTGTTTTTATTCCTCGAGCTCTTATGAAAATCCCTACAGCTATTAACTTATTACTGATTTAAAGTAAGTTTCTTTAAAGTAAGGTAATTTTGGCTCTCCTATAGATTTTTCTCCTTACAGGTCTTTCCTGTCTGACTGGAGTAAATTTCACATTTGTCGGATCCAGCATTTATTGCTATGGTATTAGGCTAATTCTTTGATTTGGTCATCCAACAGTTACACAAGGAGTCTCTTCACTCACCTCATAATTACCCTTTCTGCGCGGGATTACCAAAGTAAACTCACCAAACAATTTCCCAGTGTTCTATGATCAAGAGAAGGTTACGCGACGATCCTAAAACAAATGCGACCGGAGATATAAGATATAGCACATGGCTCAGGTAATCCGGGGTGGAAGGTGGGTCCAAAAAAATGCTTTCTGTAAAGAATCAGAAAAGATATATCGCCTCTCCATCTGTCTCTCTCTCTCTCTATGAATTTTGAATTAGCTTCCTCTACCGTTTACTTTACAGGCGGGGAATGATAGCTTTGGCTTCTACTTCCTTCTTTATGGTTTATATGTATAATAAAATACCTCAGTAATGAAGTACTTCTTAAATTCGCTTCTTGAAGTATTCCCAAAATGAAGTACGACCAGCAAAAACATGCAGTTAGTGCAAATCGACACTTATGATTCAAAAGTATAAATTTAATTCATTGTTTAGGGGACAGCGCATAAGCCGTAAAATAGCAGTACCGGAAGGACATTTTTGCTTTTGTCTATTTGCAAGTTTATATCCGCTAGGATGAGGTGATTTCATATTTCCAAAGCAATTTGTACACTAAAGTTCACGTAGGCCTACTCTTTCAACCGAAACATTTTAATAGATTTCCCAATTGTCACGCTTCATATACATAGGCCTATTAATTAATATGTTATACGTTGCCTAAGCCTGGGTGAAGTAGCAAGTTAAGCCTCCGGTCACAAAAACCATCATTAACATCCGTTATCTGGCCATGATGGACGATGCAGCTGCGGATGGTAGGCCTTGCCTACAAATAATGTAGCGCCTTCCTTTCTAGAGAGGTAATTGTTCCATATAACATTTCTACTTTAAATCTTAGTAACAGTGACAAACAACTGGTAAAAAGAATGCAAAAACCCGAAGCTCAGGATGGATCCCTTTGCATGAAAGCATGTTTATATGATCAACTAAAAATTATATTATGTTTGAAGAAACATACTTATGGCTTACGTTATTGGTGTGGGCTAAGTAACTTGAAATCCTAGTAATTGATCATTAAAGGAAATGAGTACTGGGAAGACAATTGACGTGTCGCATACAAATCCTACCCGCTAGCGGCAAAATTCCTTTATGTATCATATTGCATAACGTGGAATGTATTTCTAGTGATGCAACGAACATTATAGTTATGTCCTATAAATTAATAATAAACAATTATAACTGTTTAAAAAATTGACATATTTATACCAGAAGAAAAATTTTGTAGATTCTAAATTTTATGACAAAGATAACATTAAGTCCATAGTGTTTGTAGCGTATTCGAATTGTTTAACTACACTATCTGTAATTCGCATTACGAAGTTTATTTCTTTGTAATTTAATTGTTAACTGGAATCAGATTGTTACCTAAGTTTTATAAAGTGTTCTGACAAGAGCATATTCTGATCAAAACTACTTCATGGCAAGCATATTTAGTCTATGCAAATATTGAAATATAAAGCGTGGTAGAGGTGCAGTCGTTCTTTTAAAATAAATAACTTGACACAAACGGTTCTTTTGAAGGCGACAAAATATGCTAATACAAGCCTGCAGTTTGCTGAATGGTAATCATATGGGCTATGTTTTGAAAAATCTAGAATGTAGAAAAAACAAATCATATTTCAACTTTTTTGCACAGCTTAATTGAATAACAGCTGGCCGTTGAAGGATATTTAATGTTCATAATGAATTAACTTTTAAAACTGTTATAATTATCGTACTAATGTCTTCCCAACACTTGCTACTTCACATTAGCATCACAAACAACGAAGAAAGTTCGGTCATTATTGCATTCGTGTTGCCAAAATCCCACTCATAGCATAAAAAGGAGTAATTTCCATCCTAAATCATTTTTCATGGGAAAGAGAAGCCAGAACACGAACTGCTACTCGCGAACGATTTAGTATTTAGGAAGAGATAGGTTGTGCTCCAGAGATTGGAGTCCTATATGTGGACTAATTACCTTTTTACTGCCGCAATCAGGAGCAATATGAAACACATCGAGTGTTGAAGATTACCAGCCCTGGCGATGCGCTAATTGAGTTCAGTCACAGCCTGCCCCGAACAGTTGTCAATTGCTGCAGGAAATTTCAAAGCAGAATTCCTTTATATTTATGTACGGTAAAGATTGTTCAGAAAACAAATCACTAATTCGAAAATGAGTTATCCCTAGCAACAAAAGGCCTTAGCTTTTTCGGGACTAAACGGCTATTCATTTCATATTAATTCCATTTAGGGCTACTATAAATGAGTTACAGCATATTGGATTTAGAATGCTTCCTATTGATGTTGGATACATTTCTTGATATTACCGCAAAAGATAGTTCAGAAATTACCGCCTGCGTGTTCTGGAGGTTAGCAGCCCTGGCGATGCGCTAATTGAGTTCAGTCACAGCCTGCCCCGAACAGTTGTCAATTGCTGCAGGAAATTTCAAAGCAGAATTCCTTTATATTCCACGGGTCTGAAGTTTAGTTTTCAGATAGTTCAGAATGTCACATCTGTCGGCACCCCTTTGAAGGAGTAGGCTACATATTAGAGCGACAACAAACGACAGACGTACAAGAAGCACCATCACTCTACCACTCTTATCGCAGATCGAAATGTAAACGTACAGATTATTGATCGATTTACGATCTTCATACATGAACACATTTTATTCTTTATGTCAATAATTATCTCTATGGAATTCAATTTTTCTTTCAACAATTTAACAGGCCACCTAACCTAACCTAACCTGAATCAATTTTTAATATAATTTCTTGTCTTCATATTTTTATCATATTTAATCCCATTCCAGATTACGAATTTATTGATAGATTCGTGAGTGCGAAGCACGATCTAATTTGGCTGATGAAACTCGTAATCTCGTGTGGGATTTATTAAATCTATTTCGTGAATGAAATGTATCAGATTATATCAAGAATAATTACTTTCATACTTGTATTGTTGAAAATCAGCATAGCCTAATGTCAGCTGTCAGATCACGGCACACTAAGAGAATGAACAGTCGACTATCGAATGTGTTTCGAGATAATATTCAACAGTGCATATGAGAAATGATGGTATTTTGTAAAAAACAATGCATTTTACCCTCTTTACTTCCAGCACTATATATATATATATATATATATCATATATATATGTGTGTGTGTGTGTGTGTGACGTACTAATCGCTGCATATTGATACAATGGTGTGTTCATTGTCGTTTAATAAGATAAAATTGCATCCTTGCATATTATAAGATAAACGATAATCAATAGTCGAGATCCAGGCATTGCTAAACGTCATTGGTCAATAGTAAAAATGAGTCGTATGAATGAATTAGTTCACATAATCTCTACAATTATGCTGAAAACTCGACATCGAATTTCAGGTCTGAACACAATACTAACTCTACCTACAGAACCTATGGTAGGGTGGAGAATGTAATTAAATGAAGTTAAAAGATGAGCTGAAACCTAACCCTACTAAGTTAAAAACATGCGTCGATGGTGTAAGGCAGTAGCCATACAGGAAATGCGTGTATGTTAGTCCTTATCTCTCTGGATCATTTGGAAAAGTGAAAAGTTGGTTTCGTTCTTCATTATTATTGCAACTTACAGCAGAACAAAAAGGTCCTTTTCAAACTCTCATTCTTGCAATATAAGCTTATCCGTAGCTCCTATATCATTACATTTCTCCTGTAGTTTTATAGTTCATTAGTAGGGAAAGGAATTATATGTACTAAAATGTAAAAAAATATGTAAACATATATGTAATTATTTTAAATTGAATATTTAACTAAATATGGCATGACATTGACAATCTCGCATAGTTATAATAGACCTAAACTGCCTTAGGTTACATGGCAAATATGAATTTTAGTAGAGCCTTGAGAAAAATTTGGGACTGAAAGATTTGCTGCCACTAGTTTTCAACTAGTTTTAACAAGACACAACTGAACAAAACAAAAATTTACATATGATTGCTGAAACGAACATCGGTTAAAATTTAGATTATGAAATGTAATTTGCAATCCTTAAGCCGAGGGTTGTTAATGTTAAAATAACACCATAATGCAGTTTTAAAGGAATCACTGTAAATGTTTAAAACGCTATTGATAGATCTATCTAATTGTTTCTTTTAAAAGAATTTTCATAATTATTAGTTATGTTTCTGAATATGTACTATATTGTTTTTAAAGTTTTTAATGATAAATAATTTGGGAAATAGTCGCAATATTCATTTTTGATTAATTTTTTATTAATCACTTTCAAATACATAAATTGCTTAAGATACATGAATACATAAATAACTCTAGTATTACATCACTGCATTTCAAGCAGAGCATTTCACAATGAATAAGTATCAATAACAAGATCCCTATAAGTATTCAGCGATAAATCTTAACACTCCACTAATCCTTCTAAATTAATTCAGCAAAACTGACGCTTGCAGCAGGAAATACTCGTATGTCGTTATCACAATATAGCATTTTCAACTCTATTTTTTCAACTCTAGATGTTCTCAATCACAAAGATAATGCAAAGGATAATTGATTTAGCTTCATAAATAGATAACTTATTATATTTTTATGGTTAAGCTATTAGCACCCACTAAGATCGCTAGGTGTATGCGCGTGTGAACCCTACTGTCATATAAAATGGACAACCTAGAAGACTGCATTTTTACTTCAACGTAGAAATTCCTTGCCAAATCCGTAATGTTCTAAATATATCAATGGCTTTGTGTTAATCTTATCGTACATTTCATAGGGTTCTGAGGTTTGACTACGTTATGATATGTTTTTATGTTTACAAATGTGTATTCATATCTGCAGGGCGTAGACAGTTTTATCTTTGTGCAAATCTTGTACTGAGACAAATGGACGTCATCCACGATTACTATCAGGTGAGTGAACAGAAGAAAACTTGATTCTCTTAAATTCTATTAGATGCGTATACGATACACGTGCTAGTATATATAGAGTAAAATCATATATAACGTTGTGCACCACTCCTCCGGTCGAGTCACCAAGTCGAATATTAATTACCTGGACTTCATTTCTCTGCTACCGGTAGCAGGTCCATTCCCAGAGGATCTAAATAAGAGTGACTAAAAGGAAAACCGGAGAAAGAGGCAACATATTTAACGAAAAGCTTCGAAACAAGTTTCAATGCCTTTCGAATTTAATATGTTCTCTAAACAAGTCAGAAAACGTAAGTGGAAGCATATTAGAAAGAGAAAGGGTTTATTTTACAAATCGGCTGAAGGCCTAAAATACATACATTATATATAACTCAAAATTAAGAATAACCCTTTTGAATAAAACATAATTCATCAATTAGTTCCTGCAAAGGTGTTACACAGAAAATTTCAAAATAGAAAATATAGCATTAGCACATTACAAATGTGATTATAAATATCCAAGTCGATGAGTTGCGATTCTCTTTTAACATGAAAATTTACATAATAAACACTCTAGACTTACTTTACAGAAAGAACTGATGCAGTACTTCACACTACAAGCCCTCGTTGTATGAGTTCTCCCAGTATGCTGCAATCGGTTTGTGGTCCACCCCCACAATATTGTACTCACTGCGAATGTTGTCTTCTTCAGCCTGGTGGAACCTCGGGTTGCTCAGTCGGAGTTGCTACGATTTTCTCTATCTTACCTCAGGGCATAAAATTGGGTGTGGAGGTTCTATATTTACTGTTTATCAATAATTAAATATTTATCAAACACTGTCAGTTTATTTAGTATTCCAATCAAAGTTCAAATGTATAAATGTTACTTCGTGAATTTATTAATTTTATGATGGGATATTGAAGGGAGTCTAATATTGGCCTTTGCAACTCGTACGTAAATACTTCCTAGTAGTGACACTCGATATCCACGTAATCTTGTAATGATGGTGACGTCAATGTCACAACAGTACTTACTTGGCACACTCACTGAATTTATTTTAGTAAGTAGCTATAATAAGCTCTTACTGCAAGAATAAATGTATAATAGAATTTACACTTCGGTAATTTAGTGAAGTTATTTATATAGATACAGTCGGATTGACCACAATGTCAATACGACTTATGTGTAATTCGAGGAGAAATGCAGGGATATGACCTGCCTCCTCGAGTCCTTCGTACACAAGTGTAGTTTCGTAAAAAACCATGATCTTAGCCTCCTCTCAATTTCCCTTCCTTACCATAGTTACACAAAACCAATCATCTGCACTGTTATAGCTAAATTCAGTTTTTTCTATCCTAAACTTAAATTCTATTGGTTGTTTCGATTAGCGTGGTTTTTAGCTTGGGAGTGATGCTTTTCTGTTTCTCCCATCATGCGATTCTCCGAATTTCTGTCTAGTTCTTGGACCTTGCAACTTTCACTGTACATTCTCGTGAAGTGCCTATTCATCTCATAATCTTTCCTTTCTACTACATTTTGACTGAATAGCCTAGTACATTTCTGACAATACCTGGCACCTATCTCCCACAGAGTTGCTATACATTTCACTCCGGCTGCATTGTATATTTCTGAGTATTCCGTCTGCTAACTTCTATTGAGTCCTAGTGTATTTTATTCTTTACTATAAAATAATTAATATCAGCTAAAGTATTGATGATATTAATTTCATATTTATGTAATATTATTTGTTAATTTTTCCTGATTTTTATCATGTAATTTATAATAATATTGCTTGGTTAGTTCAAAAGTTATTATCTGCCGTATTTAATTAATATCAATCTATTTCTCATCATTTTCTATCAATTGATATTAATGGAGATGACTCCATTTACACCATATGCCCAATCTTTTTCTCTGGAATAAGTGAGGATTTGAAAAATTGTCACTTTTTTAGAGAAACAGATTAATGCTCCTCACACTAATATGGCTGACGGGATGACCCTTTAAATTTTTACGAGTACTAGAGCAGTGGCCTTGAGTGACTTACCCTCTCTCTTTCACTCGCTACCTGAATGCCTTGTGTTAATGAACCTCGCCATGTTACGGTTATGTTATGATTCAATAACAACATTCCATGCAGCATACTTTGCATATCGGAGAGTATTACCTAACTATCATAATATAAACACAATAAAATTTACCCTCTTACTAACTAGATATAGCTCTGCGGATTTGTTTGCATTGAGTCCTTTTTTTAAAACTAGATAACACACATTTTAACTTGATACCCTTGATAAAAATAATAAATCACAGCGGTTCTGGGTTTTTGCTAGTGTCCTTCTTAAAATTAGATATCACAACAGATTTTCTCACACGGAATTATACTATCAATGCCACTCTTGTCACATTCATACTACATTCAAATTCTTATACCACTTTTTCTTGAACTTAGCACGGAAAGCAATATGTCATTTCTACCCACAATGTTTTTGCCTGTTTACCTATTTCTCATTATAAGTTCTGATAAAAGACAAGTTCTAAGTACCATACTTAACTCTTCCAATTGTGTTACAATCTGCTATGTGAATTAATTAATTATTATCTACGAATATATTTTGTGTGGAAACCAGTTCCCTCCGAAAAACTTTATCAGATCGACTCATATCAACAACTTTAATATCCAGCATATCGGAGATATATACTCTGAATCCGAAATTTCTATGATATTATCTTCCAGCATTTTCGCGATAACTTTATTCGCTTCATCTCGCATCGACAGCGGAATAGGCCTACTCTTATGATTGAAAACTGGTGGGTTATCCATGGTGATTTTATGTTCATAAACGGTACATAATCCCGGGGTCTCGTCAAACACATCTTTATTCCTTAACAACACCTCAAATAATTGATCTTTCTGATTTTCATTGATAGTTGTGATACTGTTTATCTTCTGTTTTAATATCTCTAGAATTTCATCTTTTTGAACACAATTTTCGTTCCCTAGTTCCTCATAATTACTTCGATTATTTAAGTCAGCTCTAATCATGTTTATTTTGCAATCCCCTCCAATATCATACACTTCTTCAATAAAAGTGTCATTAAACTCATTAATCTCCTCGCTATAGAAACGCGTATTTTCCGCTGAGTCTATAAAATTATCCGCCGGGCTTTTCTCGCCTACGACGTCAATAGTAGCATGATTTGATACGATAGTATCATCATAAAAACCTGTATCTGTACTCAGATTTTCAATAATAAAAACCTCATTTTGAATTGCATTTTCACTTTCAGAGCATTCTGCGTAATCGTTATGATCATTCGTTAACAATGGAACTTCAATTATGTTTCCTTGATTATTTATTCTTAAGGAGTTTTCCCCAAAATCTAATATTCCTTCATATTCAATTAAACTATCACAACCAAGAATAAATGGGTGAGTTAAATTTCTGATAACTAATGTGTAAATGTCAGCGGACCAATCTCCAATCTCCAGTTTGACCATAATTTGTTTGTCAATCTTATATCGAGTTCGGCTTACAGCTGTCGTGCAATATAATAGCGGGACATTTAGTTCTTGGAATTTTACATTGTTTATTTTTAATTCCTCATAACATTTATGACTGCATGTACTAATCATCGCCCCACTGTCAACCATTACTTGAACTTTTAATTTCCCTATTTTAGCTTCAATTTGTGGCGGATTCAGAATATTACTTTTTTCTGTTTTGATTTCTTGTGAATTACTTTTTTCATTGAGCCTCCCGTCGGTGAACTGGTTCCCTACAACAGACATACTACGACTCTCTAGTACGTCTCGCTGGAGTTTAAATCTCCTTGATTTATTTCAGTTTGATTTGACTGTCTTGTATTGTTATTGTGATATTCACTTGCTTCCGGGTTAAGCGAAGTATTTCTGTCACGCGTATCGCCTTGTACCGTATTCCCGTTAGAATTGTAACCGATATAGCGGCCTTCTCTCACCTCCCCTCGTTGCTGATTGTTATCTGAATTCCTCCGATCTGGTTCTGAGAATGCTATGTGATTTACCCTCGTATTCTGTGGTGGGTTTCTTCCCCTGTTATAATCATTTCGCTGAGTTTGACCCATATTATTGTTTTGGTTTCTGTAACCACTTTCTTGATTAGGCCTATCTTGTCTATTACCTTGAAATTGATAATTCTGATTACCGCCATTCCTACCATTATATCCTCTCTGCGTTTGATTATTCTGATTCCCAGGGTTAGGCCTACCAGTATAATTATTCTGGGCCCCACTATTGCTCGCCTGGCTACCTCTATTTTCACCTGTGTTGCCACTGCCATTTCTACTGTCAAACCTGTTATTTACATCACGAGTTCTCTCGTGGCTATGTACCTCTTCAAACTCAGTTAATAATGTTAGTGCCTCGGCGCAAGTTTTAGGCCTAGCGACAACTAAATTATTATATATCTCGGGCTTATAATGTTTTAAGGCTAATTGAAGCACATCTTTTTCAGCTAATTGTAAGTCTAATGACCTGGCAACTTTCATTATTCTGACGAAATATTCAGACATTGTCATATTCGAACTTTCATTATATTTACCTGAATACAACTCAGCTCGGGCCTTACTCTGGCGACTCGCGCTCCAGTATCTTTCCATAAATAACCTCTTAAATTCAGGATATCCTATCCCCCTTTGTGACACGAAGTTACACCAATCTCTGCACTTTCCGACCAAACTTTTCTGAACAATCAGCATTTTATAATCGTCCGGTACCGCTTTTATTTTAAAGTAGGTATCCATTTCGTTTATAAAATGATGTGGGTTCGATGAGTTGTCATCGTTGTACCGAGGTGCTGTCCAATCATGCCCCAAAATTTGTGACAAGTGGATAGGATTCCTGATACCTAGTTGCATTACATTGTGGGACCCTAATTCGATATTGCTTCCCGTATCATCTGACTCAGTGTTGACGCTAGGAGGACCTTGTGGTTCACATGGCAATTCATTTGCTGCTAATACTGCAGTATTATTTACATTAAATGTTGCAAGGCTGTTCCTCCTGACGTCACTACTGCTACGTACACTTTGAGGTTCATTCTCATTTCTATTAATTTTGGCATTCAATGTGTTTACCTGTTTTTCTATGTTTATAACCTTCTCAGATAAAGACCCTTCTACCTGTTTTACTTTGTCCAATACCTCAATTTTTACGTTTTCTGTTGCTGTTTTATTTATCTCCTGTTTATGTTCTAGTTCTTTAACCCTGCCATGAAATTTATTATTTATCTCCTCTAAGTCTGCAGAAAATGCCTGCGCTAACTTACTTTCCAATTCTTTATTTTTTTCAACTAATTTTACTTCAACTTCCTTCTGATTTTCAGCAATTATGTTGTGAATCTCTTTCTTAGAATTTTCTAAATCAACTACTACATTTTTTATTTTTCCTTCTAACCTATCATTTATTTCTTTGACTTCCTCGCTAATTTTATCTAATCTCTCTACAACTTTCTTGTTAACCTTAACAATCTGCTTATTTCCCTCATTTATCTGCTTAACCTCTTCCCCTAACTTCTTATTTCCCTCATTAATCTGCTTAACCTCTTCCCCTAACTTCTTATTTCCCTCATTAATCTGCTTAACCTCTTCCCCTAACTTCTTATTTCCCTCATTAATCTGCTTAACCTCTTCCCCTAACTGCTTTTGTGATTTCTGATTTTCTACCATCATTGCCATCATCTGTTGCATTATTGATAACTGATCTCCCCCTACATTTTTATTTTCTTTTTCTATTGGACCTATCTCGTTCTGATCCTCTGAACTTTCTACAGCAATTTGAACAGAAGGTTCCTCTGATTGATTTTCAGTTTCTTGACTGTTATTTTCTTCAATAACCCCTACTTCATTATCATTGTTTACTTCCATATTTGCGTTATTTTGAAAATTTTCCAATTCCCCTTGACTTAATAAATCTTGTCCTAACTGACTTTCACTTGATTCCATTTCACTGTTTACAATTTTCCCACTCCGTAATTTATACATTCCTTACACTTTGTATTTTCTTACAGCATTTCAGGTTACCCCCAAAATTTTTCATGCACAATACCCTCTTATTGATTAACACACAAGTCATTAATTGCATGCACAATACAAAATACCCTTTTAACACTTTCATATAAAATCTTTTGACTTATCAGTTTTGGTTCCGGTTAGTCATCCTTCCTTCTGGTTCGATCGTGTTGCCTTCTTTTTCTCTCTTCTCTTCTTCTTTTCTTCCTTCTTCCTTTCTTCTTTCTTCTTTTCTTGCGTTGCCCGGCTCCTAATCTTGGTTCCCGTCGTCCTCCTTCTCACGCTCGGTGCCCAGCTCCTAATAGCGATGGTCGTCGTCCCTTGGCTTAACTCCTTTTTTCGAAGACCCACGTTGTTGCTTCTTTGTAGGTATGTAGTTATTTCTGGATTTTTAAGATCTGTCTTTCGTGACCCACGTTGGTAAAGTCATAAATATATAGTTATTTATGGGTTTTTACGTCCAACGATTTTTCGAGCCTCACGAGATTGGGCGCCATAAATAAGATGCTCGTGACCCACGTAATGGGCGCCATAAATATGATGCAGTACTTCACACTACAAGCCCTCGTTGTATGAGTTCTCCCAGTATGCTGCAATCGGTTTGTGGTCCACCCCCACAATATTGTACTCACTGCGAATGTTGTCTTCTTCAGCCTGGTGGAACCTCGGGTTGCTCAGTCGGAGTTGCTACGATTTTCTCTATCTTACCTCAGGGCATAAAATTGGGTGTGGAGGTTCTATATTTACTGTTTATCAATAATTAAATATTTATCAAACACTGCCAGTTTATTTAGTATTCCAATCAAAGTTCAAATGTATAAATGTTACTTCGTGAATTTATTAATTTTATGATGGGATATTGAAGGGAGTCTAATATTGGCCTTTGCAACTCGTACGTAAATACTTCCTAGTAGTGACACTCGATATCCACGTAATCTTGTAATGATGGTGACGTCAATGTCACAACAGTACTTACTTGGCACACTCACTGAATTTATTTTAGTAAGTAGCTATAATAAGCTCTTACTGCAAGAATAAATGTATAATAGAATTTACACTTCGGTAATTTAGTGAAGTTATTTATATAGATACAGTCGGATTGACCACAATGTCAATACGACTTATGTGTAATTCGAGGAGAAATGCAGGGATATGACCTGCCTCCTCGAGTCCTTCGTACACAAGTGTAGTTTCGTAAAAAACCATGATCTTAGCCTTCTCTCAATTTCCCTTCCTTACCATAGTTACACAAAACCAATCATCTGCACTGTTATAGCTAAATTCAGTTTTTTCTATCCTAAACTTAAATTCTATTGGTTATTTCGATTAGCGTGGTTTTTAGCTTGGGAGTGATGCTTTTCTGTTTCTCCCATCATGCGATTCTCCGAATTGCTGTCCTTAATTCTCGTGAAGTGCCTATTCATCTCATAATCTTTCCTTTCTACTACATTTTGACTGAATAGCCTAGTACATTTCTGACAATACCTGGCACCTATCTCCCACAGAGTTGCTATACATTTCACTCCGGCTGCATTGTATATTTCTGAGTATTCCGTCTGCTAACTTCTATTGAGTCCTAGTGTATTTTATTCTTTACTATAAAATAATTAATATCAGCTAAAGTATTGATGATATTAATTTCATATTTATGTAATATTATTTGTTAATTTTTCCTGATTTTTATCATGTAATTTATAATAATATTGCTTGGTTAGTTCAAAAGTTATTATCTGCCGTATTTAATTAATATCAATCTATTTCTCATCATTTTCTATCAATTGATATTAATGGAGATGACTCCATTTACACCAGAACCAAAACAGCTTCTCCATCCACGGAGTTGTGGTTGAAGAAGGCTCACTCTCCTCGTACAATGGACATGGACACTAGGATCAGGGATAAAAACTACACAAGAAAAAACAGAGGTACACAAGCTGAAGGCAACCGATAGAGATATTAATTAAAGCCATCATAAATTCAGAGACGTACAGGCATAAAGAAGAATCAAGTTTAGAAAACACCGTCTAACAACATTTACGTATCGGCCTGAAAGCCTTAATTCAAACTTAACACATTTCATAATACCCGAGAAAATATATCAAAGACAAGTACATACCTCTGAATGAAGAATCCTAATAGAGACAGAAGTTACATCCCTCTGAACCAAGGAGTCCCCGGTCGATGTCCATTGCGCGATGGATAGAAAAGCAATGAAGACGAGTGCGAATGAAGGCTAGACAGAGAGTGAGACCGAGGCACCATTGTCCTCGATCTTTTATACATTCACAAGCCTTTTGTTACGTCAGTGCTCTTAACAATCAGAAAACACTCCACAATCTCGGGAGAACCAAAGTCTCCCTATAGCACAAGTAACAATAGATAATTACGTAAGAGAAGCGACAACAATTTGTAAGTTCATGACTGACTGTATTATACCAAGCCTAGATGACGCAACACAGAGCGTTAACAATTTGCAAGTTTAGGGCCGACTATAATATGTTTACAAAATAACAGGTAGAAGAACATGATTTCTTCTCCAAAATTTATATTAATAAATTCCGTGCGCCAAGTGATAAAAAAACTGATTAAATATAAAATATTGGCGCAGTTGCCCTGTGATGAAAATTACAGTAAACATGTACCAATGAAAACTTGTGACTTTCCTTGTTCTAATTTAGCTCATTGTTATACCCTTTTCGCCTATTATCTTGAAGTAAAGCCTCTCACTTGACATTAAGCCCTGTCTCCTATTAATAGTGTATTAGTTGTACTTATAAAAAAGGGAATGACAAATGTACCTCTAACCTTATACAGATTTTGTCCTATGGCATTTAGTTCTGTATGAAATTTTGTCCCAAGAGAATTGAGGAAGTTTTCCTAGAATAATAGTTATTGTTGTGGACATAATTTGATAACTTGTTTTCTGAGTCTTCAGTCTAAATGTGTGTGAATGTATCGTTATTTGTGGATAGGCCTCTATGTTGTTCTGTCGTCAGAGAAACAAGTTACATCAATGGTTTATGAAAATATTTGTATTAAGCCTGCAGGGGTTAATCTTGGCATTTGACAGAACATAAATTGTCATCGTTTTACAACGATTATTTCTTGTACGCTATATTTTCTTTGTTTGCCAGTTTAAGGTTAGTATTCAAATCATCCCTGGATAAGCACACTTTCCAATCCTATCGTATCTTTTTTGGCAAAGTCGCAATGTAGGGGGGCCCATCTCGCGATGTGCGCAGGTTTCCACGGACGGGTGTTTTTTTCTCTCTCAGCGAGGCAGGTTGACCAACATGACGCTTCTTGTACATTGCTTATCAGTAGACTTCGGACTTTTAGGTCGCTAAAAATGTTGTTTTAGGTACCTAAAATAGGCTCTAAAAATTGGGAAAATAGGTTCTGAAAATCGTAAAATAGTCTCTTGTAAAATCGTTACGTTGCCAATTTTCTGAAATATCTTAATTGCAATGCAGAATATTATACTTATTGAAGTCACCATTAATCAATAATCATGATAAGACACAGATATAGGTCTATGGTACACAGAATTATATAGACCTATTACTAAGGCCTGTATTACTACCATAACAGTGAAAACCTAATCTCTGCGCCCAGGAGCTAAGCACGCTAGCATATTCAACCCCTTGTACCCCTCAGTGATTCAGAGAACTACGTTGTTTTTTTTTTCTTTCTTTCTTTCTTTCTTTCTTTCTTCTGGATGTGGGAGTCGGGAGAAAAACACTACATTTTCTTTGTAATTCCAAGGAATTTTTCTACTGAAGACGAAACATTCCTTATATTTAACCACGTCATAAATGTGCCATGTACTGCACATTCCGAGCTAAAAATTTAGTACAACTGAAAATAAATGCTAGAATTTATAACAAAAAATAGCTTATTTTGAACTTTAGAGGAAAAACAAGCAAAAAGGCAATATTAGGCTCTAACGTAAAAATAGGCTGCTTTAGGTCCTATAAAAGTAGGCTATTAGTTTTAGGCATAGTCACTTATGAAACATGCATATACAAGTTTTCGTCCATATATCACTTAAGGATTAAAATAGGTTTTTATCTAGAATCCGAAGTCTACTTATCAGATATCATTAGTGACAGGTTCTGTTAGATTATGAACAGTGATATTAATTTATTAACGCATTCTGAATTCTCCCGAAATTCTAGTTTAGTGGCAGTTAGGTTAGGAACAGTGTTACTAATTAGTGACTGGTTCTGTTAGTTTATGAAAAGTGATATTAATTTAGTAGGGCATTCTGAATTCCGCAGAAATTCTAGTTTAGTGGCAGTTGGGTTAGGAACGGTGATATTAGTATTAGTGACATGTTCTGTTAGTTTATGAACAGTGATATTAATTTAGTAGGACATTCTGAATTCTCCCTTTTTGTAATTAATGTGCCGTATCTCCCGCGAGGTTCGTTGTGTTGGTGAACCTGTTTCACAGAATTCTACGTGTTCAGCTGGTGTGACGTCACACCTCTAATGTCCAATCACGAGTTCTTCATCTTAACGGAGATAAAAATATGGCGAAATTCATGCTACTTTTCGCTAGATCGTGTTATAAAAGAAAGTGTAACGTTTAGGGCGGGTGGGTTGGACCAAATCATTCGTCGAGGCAATATCTCTCCAGAGAACTATCTATAACAAATTATGTGTGATATTAGGTGTTTTATGAGAAGAAAGTTGGTTTTCAAAGAGGGCTCCCCTGCAATGCGATTTTACCTTTTTGTTTTCATTATTAGGGCATAAAAATAATTTGTTTTAAGTTTTTAAAATAAATTCCGAAGACGACCAGATTTGAGGCTTACTTCTTTAGAATCTACAAAATTCTTATATAAACTAAGTTTGTTCTTAAAAATAGACAGAATATTTTTAAAATCTGTGAAATCCTAGATGGGGTTTGCCGACGTACGTAAGTTTAAGTTTCTCTGCATGAAGACCTCGAACTAATTCTTGTACTTTCCATAACTTACTTCATAGGTTAGTAATGTCAATAATAACCTAGATACTAGCTTAGGTTAGGAACAGTCATAAGCTATTTTTAATTACTTAGCGTATTAAATACCACGTGTCTTTCTTCGAAGGAGAGTTGGTGTGGTGCCACTCCATGGATTGCCGTTTTGTTTCTGGTTCGAAGTGATGAACCCATGTTTCATCGCCTGTGACAATGTTTGACAAGAAACTTTCACCATCAGCCTCATAACGAGCAAGCAATTCCGCACAGATGAGAGTGGTACCATGCAGTCATACAGGCCCTCCCATTAAGGTGGCGTAAGGCTGTAGCATTGAACAGAGATGATGTTGAAAAGTAGGGTTTTGTAGCCAAAAGATTGGGGAATAATATCTTGTATTTGAATCCTGAATAAAACCAACCTGCTTTAAGAAAAAAAATGTGTTGCATTACTTATTGAACGACCCTCGTATATTTATTATTATGTTTTTAAAAAGAAAATATAACAGTATTTCCTTTTACAAATGGTAAAATGATTACATAGAAACTTCTTGTAAATTTAACCCATGGGTTTGAGTTGCATTTAATAGCTATAAAAGAAAAAAACGCATGTTAGATCAAATCTAACGCGTGAGTGATGGCGTGACAACCACAGGCTCGAGGGATCGCGTGTTGAAGTTCTTATAAATATTACGTAATGCTAGTTAAGGGACACTGGGACTGAGTTTTTTTTTAATGCTATAGTTTTTTATCAATTGTTTTCAAATATGGTGGGTTTGTTGCTTACATACATGGAAACAAATCTAGAAATTTCATTAAGTTTGCTACGCTAGGTCTCCATATGTATTAATTTTTATTTGAATTAACAACATTAAAGTTTAGGCAAGGTTTCGATAATTACGCACTAAGTTTATTCGCTTCAAATTCGGTGATTTTTAGCTTCTTGTGTTCTTCATAAACCATTGAAACCATGTAACGTTTTAATTTTTGTGAAAAGTGTCTGAAACACTGAGAAAATGAGAGTGAACATGTCACTTTTCTAACCTATCAGACAGTCTATCGAAAGAAACTGTCTGTTGGAAGGCAAGATTTACGACTGGCAATGAGTCACGTGATCCAGAAACAAGGCTGTAAACACTAATATTACTGTTCCTAACCCAACTGCCACCAAGCTAACTCTACATGTAGGCCTACTAGCACATCAATATTCTTAACCCATCTGCCACTTACCTAGAATCGCGGTGGAATAGCGCGGGAAACGTGAGTTTAGAATTACGCCACAAAAAATGCAGTGGCAGCGCTAATAACGGTAAAACAATGAGATGACGGATCTGTGTCAGCCAAGCAGTCATTTACAGCAAACATAACTCCGACGTAATTTGATATGTAGTGCGGTGTGAAGTGCGTGGTGAACGAAACTAGACCCGACATTTCATTACAATTTATTTTCCTGAAAGAATTGCATCTTATAATTTAAAAACTATACTTGGATATTTATTCTTCTAAAAATGTCACATTAAATTACTTAACGAGTCACCTCCGTTGTGAAATAGTAGTTCTGATCGTGTTCACTTCGGCATTAACAAGTAGGTTCATACCGCCAGACCTCTACTATTTTATCTTCTTTTAGCGGCCGTTTTTCAATCTGTTGCAATAAGTTTTTAGTCTGTTCCTAACTATTAAGCCTGGAGATAGTTGTTCAATGCACAACATAACATGAACTAGTTCTAACTCTTTCTAACGAAGTATCGATTTCCTATTGCAACATTGGTTTCCAAACTCAATTTCGCTCCTCTCTTCTTTCACGTTTCCATTGTACATTCCGCGAGGCGCTACGTGTAGAAAGGAAGATTGGAAGATTCTAAAACTTAAGGCGAAACATCATACTCCTCGTTAAACGTGTATTAAACTACATAATAAAGTGAAATTTTCTTCTCCCGTTGAAGTACCTATCTCATTTTGATGTGTTGGGAGAAGTAAATGAATGTTCTTTCTTTAACATTTTCTTTCTTTCTTTAACCCTTTTTTTTTAAGGTCTTATAAGCTAATGCCTTTGAAGATTAAGCCAATGTAAATAGAGGAGATATTCAATCTAGGGATCAGGTGGACAGGACAAGAAAGGACTCCGGGTTGTGTGATTACTGATTACAATTAGGCCTATGCAATTATGTATAGAAAATAGGCAGGGGACGTTCGAAATGGATTTTGCTTCAGTTTCTTAAGGCATTCCTCTTGCAAGAGAGGAAAACCCGAAAAACCCCGCACTTAAATTTGCCGACCAAGGGATCTGAGACCACCCCCTTCCATCTACCTATATCAACAATTTCTGATTTCTGCGTTAGAAATGATGCAGACAAACAGACACACAACAGACATTTTTATTATATCGAATCTCAGTTGGAAAATAATTTTACAGTAAGTTACTAGTTTCATCAATGCATACCCCTTCTTTGATGATAACTGACTAGAAAGAGCAGATGTCATATCGTTTGAGAGAGATAGCGAGTTAACAACGCTACTGGCATTGGTGACGTCAGAGAGACTGGGAGCAGGCTGCGTCGGTACACTCGCTGTCCGCTCACGACGACTAGTGGGGAGATGTAACTTAGCTACTCTTCCTTTTTTTAACTGGGTGCCAAACTACTCGTAAGATATTATGCAGAAAGCGTCGACGGTGCGGTATTTGCAACTGCAGTTTTTTGTAGAAGAATCTGGATCGGGGCTCTTTTCTACTGACGGGAAAACCTTATATAAATGCAATCGTCAAAGATTTAATTCTGCAACGACTACACTGGTCCCGCCTGCCTTTGTTTTGTCTTTGCTGTTCAAACACCGGTTCCGTAGAGCACGTGCTGCTTGCGTCTACAGGAAACTTCAGTCATTAGGTGCCACAAATGCTCTATGGGCAGTAAATATCACAGGATGTATTCCGATAATACTCGATGAAAGATTAACTTCCTATGGTGATGAGGTAACGATCTAATAATAATAATGTGACGTCGTGACGTAATGGTACATACTGATGATGCAATAATAATCCCTCGGAACGCATAGTATAGAAAGACGTATATCTTTGGATCACATAGATACTTTTTTCACCAGACAAGAACAAGGAGGGTCTCCCCTGATGGGTGACCATTATTTATTAAATTCTCAAAATACAAGCTTGTAATTCTGGACACGGCCAAGATGAGTATCGCGAACGTTGCCTTGGTGCATGCAGATCAATTTAGCAATGGTACAATATCACAATGAATAACATATTATTGCATTTTCCCCCTTTAGCACAATATTTGAAACCACTAAAAGCGGTGGGCCTAGCTTGATACGTAGCTGTAAGACTACAATGCGAAGAAGGCGAGCGATACTTGTGTGCGTAACAGCCAGCTCACCCCTTGTTCACTGTACAGTCCAATTGGGAACACCAGCAGTGTGAATCTACGCTACATGCTTGTCAAGAGTATACCAGACTGTAAAATATTTCCTGACGTAGGTGTGTGGTCGAATTAGTTCATCTTCTTTCCGCTCCAATACTGTCCACCGGTGTACAGGTAGGGGAAAAAGTGGACCTACTAAAATATCTAAATTGCCGATATGAGATACTGCGCATGCCTAGCGGCATTCACAGGATAGCAGGGAATGTATTGAAATTTGTTCTAGTGTCGACTGTTGACTTAACCCATTTCGAAATTACATTGCTTGTGAAAACAAACGTTTCCGTTATATCTCTTACATTTCTTTACGTATCACAAGGCTCTGAAATCAGCTACAAGAGTCGGTCCGCTTTTTTTCCCCTACCTGTACATCTTCGCTGTGTCATGTAGTATTTCCACTAAGTTCGGTTGTAGACATAGCGTTGGAATTCCACCAGGAGCATCCAAACGATCAATCAGACATTGTACCAGTGAATATAACACATTACTCCAGTCTCTGGGGTTTCTAAGAACGCAAAGTAACGTTATTTTAAACTTTCTGTAAGCTTTACACTCAATTAAACTGTAATCTGTGTATTCAGTTAGCATAGGAACGATTTCAGTTTTCAGTCATGTGAAAGGTAAACGGTTTTCGAAAATAATATATTTTCATGTAATGTATCCACAACTTAATATATTGAAATAATTTAGCATGCTATCGTTATTATTTTTATTTATTTTATTTATTTATTTATTATTATTACTATTCCGATAAATCTTCAATACCAATTGTCAATTAATTTATTTCTGACAAATATCCAGTCAGGATTTTTTTACCGCTATCCGAATCTTTCATATTATAAGTAGCTAGGCACCGACTGCATTTCATACGATGGACAGATTTCAAGTCTGCTCTCCCGAATAGTTGTTTCTACATGTAATCTCTTTCGCATAATAATTATGTTATTATTACCATCATCACTATAGTCTACTAATTACTATCATCACTATTGTCTACTAAATTGAATTTGAGCCAGATCGATTGGGAAAACTTTGTAAACACTAGTTGATCACCGAAATCCTGATTCTCCGGTCACATATTTTCTTAAATAATTTTACAGGTAAATAATTATTTTTAAATCAAATAATTTATTTACAAAAATATTGAGGCCTCGTGGACCCATAGTGTCCGCAAGAACAAAAGTGAGGCTAATGAGGGTTAGTAATAAGCTAATAATACTTTATTACAAAATATGCTAAAACAGTACAAAAATGTGATACACTCACATAACTTTCTCCACCCTAAAAATAAAACTTTTCGCTTCACAATTTCTTATAGAATAAGAGGTCGAATGCAGGATATGCAAAGGTATATAGACTAATTGTTCGCCTCACAAAATTGGTAAAACTATTATAATTTTTGCGAAAAAATCAAATAAAAATTTTAACTCCTGGTAAAAACGTCTTGTGTACAAAAGTAAATCGTTAGTAGTTTTTAAAAAATTTACGAAAAATGAGTATGTTGATGTATGGTGGTAGCGAAAGTAAGAGATAGCCGTCACCTATCTTCGTGTAACAACCCAGGAGATATCTAGCTCATATTATAAAATATTGCTATTATAGGTCTATAAATTTTTTTTTTTTTTGTTCAGCGCTATATTGTTCACAGACAAATTCACACGAACATGTTTTTGAAAATGTGTACATTTGGATTCAGGGGATCGATTATAATACCGGATATAATGCTAAAAACTCGACAATTTCAATTCGAAGAACTTAAATTCAAAAGTCGAACAAAATAAGCCTACTTTCTCTACCTTTAGAACCTATGGGTAAGTAGGAAAAATATCAGCGCAGTGACAATTTATTGAAAGCTTCGTGTAGAGAACCTTCCACCAAGAAGACTATTAGCCGCCTGTTTCATTTTATATTACTATAACCTTGTTTAACAAGGGTATTATGAAGGAGGTGGTTGTGTAACAAATGGAACAATAATGAAGGAAGAACGCTTGAGAGAAACCACAAGACAGTTGTATAGCACCTCATTAAAATTTATGTAGCTGACCTCTATTCCCATTGATATGGTAGCTTTCTTAAAGAAGCGAAAGCTGTAAAGGATGGAGATAGACCAGGCCGTACTGGCGCACGAGTATGCAAAACTTTTCGGACGCAGTTTCTTTTTTGATTCTTAATTATGACACCTTACAGTATGTAGAAATGCAGGTTGCCACCAAATATTGTGGTCGAGGTTATCTTGACCCGCCATTAAAGATGGCGGACGAGCCACATCATGTTTACGCCATTATCTCCGTGACCCCTGGTCCAATCTTTCCGTTCTTTTTTTTAAATGAAAGGAAATTAAAAATACAACCAAAAACGTTATTACACATTTTTTGTTACCCTCTACCCTTTGCAAGTTATTTAGGCGCAAAGTGTTTTTTTTTTATATTCATAGAAAGGGTATACTGAAAAATGAAACTATGAACTACGTATATTACATGCATCCCTAGTACATACATATATGTTTTTATTCAGTTTCAAATATAAAATACATGTTTGCAGTCCTCAGCAATACACACACATGGTGGTATTCACTTCATTTGCTTCTTTTTTACAGCTGCAACTAAATGTTGTACAGCGAGACCTACAATTGCACGGTGGTACTATGTAATCAGGCACTGCCTTTTTTGTAACATACTTTGGTAGAAGTTCATTGCTATTTTTTTTCATAACCAAATTCCGTCAAGTCTAATCTATTATGACAGAAGAAGCAGGATTATATGGTGAAAATACGTTACAATCCATTTTAAACGGTAATCGCTACGATAGGGGCGTTAGAGCACACAAGCTCCTCTATGAAGCTCTTACTTATTTGCAGCTTGAGCAATATGTTAAGTATGCTGAACTTCAAGTTTTGGAGGAGTTGTTTACAAGTTCAAAAGTCCAAATCTTACGGGAAGCTATTGCCGATCACAATGCGGCTGATTTCAGTACGACACACACTCTTTTAGAATGTGGTCTGGAAAATGCAAATTTCTTTAAAAGCTTCAATGATTTCACGGCACACAGAAGCGCTAATAACGATACATTGCAGTATTAAGCTTATATGAAATACTGTGAATTGGTTGGAATACTATTCGACTCGTTGAAAGCCGACAGAGATTGCAATTTTGAACTCCATATTGCATCTGTAAGAAAAATGTTACCGTACTTTTTTCTATGAACCATCACGATGTAGGCCTACTTATAAGACATGCTTCAACTTCCATGTGGCGTGAAAACTGATCTTGAAAGGGGTATGTTGTCAGTCACGAAGAGTACAGGATCACTGTAGCTAGTGATCTCGCTCTTTTGCAATTACAGATAAGTTCATCAGCGGTCAGTGGTGGATTGATTGGGATCACAAAAAAAAAAAATGCAATGGGGAAATGGATAGTTCTGTATCCAACAAAGAGTGCTATTCACAATGTACTCCTGGAATTTTTTTGACATGAACAATGATCCTACAGGAGCAGCCGAGGATTCATTCACGCAAAATGAATGGAGTCCCTCTAGAATAAAGAGAGATGAGGCTGATTTAAAGAGATTATTTAGGAGCCTGTCAGAAAAAAAGAAACATATTTACAGAAAAAGACGAATAAATTGGTAAACGAAAATGTACCGTCTTGTATTTTGAAGTTTGAAGAGCATGGAGAAAATCTTCATGAAGAATTCTTTTATTTCTGCTTTTGGAAAAAGATAAAGGTGTCTTCGACCATATGAAGAGGGCAAGATTTCGGAATTTAAAATACGTTCCTAAGCAGAAAGATACAAACTGCCAAAAAGGTACAAGCAAGGAACTTCAGAAATCAAAAGAATCTCTTGCCATCCATAAGATTGTAACGTTATCGATTCAACGTGAATATGACCCGAAGTCTATTGGTAGTCATGAACTAGCAGAATATCCTCGTGCCTTGACTGATGTGCATGGGTTCATGAAAAAACCTGATAAGCTCGTTCTTATGAATGTTATTGACAATGAAGTTAGTTGCGCTTATGATGTAGGCTACGGTCTTTCGTCAGGTCATTGTATGATTCATATATTTGACTGGATGGCTCTTGTGTTCATCATTCAACTACGTAAATACGTTTGGGGACTTCACAGGAGCTTTCTACAAGTACATAATTTCTTTCTATTCCAGACCTAACGTACAAAGAATTTACATCTTTTCGATAGATATGGTGAAATTTCTATGAAGAATATGGAAGCGAAGAGATATGCAAAAGGTTCCAGTCCTGTACAACTGAAAATCTTGGAACCATCCACTCACATACCTAAAAATATCAAGAATGTTATATGTTGCTCTTCAAATAAACAAGAACTTGTAGTATTCCTATGCAAAAGTGCAGATCACTATGTTAAACTGAATGAAAATCAAGATTTGGTGATATTTGGAAGATTTGATGACGAAACTAAATGTTTCAAAATCCAGGGAGCCGTGACTTCAGGGGTTTTGGATCTAAGATGAAATCATACTGAAGCAGACACCAGAATATACGTGCGTGCTTTTCATGCTGTACAACCTGGATCAGAGCTAATGATTCATAGTTCAGATAGGCCTACTGATATTTTTGTTTTGACAATTCATTTCTGGCCAAAATTTTAAAATTATGACTGCTCGGGTCTATGGATGAAAGTTACATCTAACAAATTAAGAATAATAGGTCACCATTTAGTATCTGATTCTTTGGGAAAAAAAATTAATGTCCTACCAGTACTGCACGCTTTTAATGGTGGCGACACAACAAGCAAATATCTTGAAAGAAAAAGGCCTACGATGAAATTAAACAACCTTACGCACAAGAAGTCCTTAAGCCACTGGGAAATGGACTACCTCTCACTCACTCACAGCCAACAGCTCTGGAACAACTATATTTAAAACTAATAAATAAACCAGGACTAACAGCAGACGAAGCACGTTATATATCCATATCTCGAACAGTAAGACTGGTTTGTCATTAGACAGAATTCCATGCTCTACAGATAGGCTACTTTACATCAACATGCTTTACGTGCATCAGCCAAAACATACATATGGAAGAACGCTTTCAACCCCTTGTGCGAGCCATTAGACTTGACGGAATTTAGTTATGGAAAAAATAGCAATGAACTTCTACCAAAGTATGTTACAAAAAAGGCAGTGCCTGATTACATAGTACCACCGTGCAATTGTAGGTCTCGCTGTACAACATTGCAGCTGTAAAAAAGAAGCAAATGAAGTGAATACCACCATGTGTGTGTATTGCTGAGGACTGCAAACATGTATTTTATATTTGAAACTGAATAAAAACATATATGTATGTACTAGGGATGCATGTAATAAACGTAGTTCATAGTTTCATTTTTCAGTATACCCTTTCTATGAATATAAAAAAAAAACACTTTGCGCCTAAATAACTTGCAAAGGGTAGAGGGTAACAAAACATGTGTAATAACATTTTTGGTTGTATTTTTAATTTCCTTTCATTTAAAAAAAGAACGGAAAGATTGGACCAGGGGTCACGGAGATAATGGCGTAAACATGATGTGGCTCGTCCGCCATCTTTAATGGCGGGTCAAGATAACCTCGACCACAATATTTGGTGGCAACCTGCATTTCTACATACTGTAAGGTGTCATAATTAAGAATCAAAAAAGAAACTGCGTCCGAAAAGTTTTGCATACTCGTGCGCCAGTACGGCCTGCACTAAGAAGGGAAAGGAAAACTGGGGAGGAGATTTATAAAATTACAGATTTCTCTTAGCGGTGAAGAAAGGCCGGCATCTAGAATACATGTTTTAATTTCAAGTGAGAAAACCGCGATAAATAAATAAATTAAAAAAATAAAAAGTTAGTGAAGGAGGAAGAGGTACAGAGAGATGGGGAAAGAATACGAGCGAGGAAGTTTTCGTTATAAAATTTAAAAAATGCTCTCCAATATTTGTAATGGAGGAGAATCAACATGTTCAATTCTAGGTAAGAATGCTATTTTCTCTTCTTTTTAATACAATACACGAGTTTCGAACATTAAGTTTGGTTTTTACTTAATTATTTTCTTACCTGAATTAGTTTGCATTGGAAACATGTTTAGTATTCAGCTTTATCGCTGCAATGAACAGTAACAGTGCCATTAAATACAGAGTGGGGGGATATACTTAGCAGATTCTAGGGGGTAAAAGATAAAATTAAATAAGTAAATATACAAGTTATTTTGCGTTTTGTGATTACATTTATGGTTTATGAGATAATTAGGTTGAAAAGATCCATAGATTTTCAACAATGCACTGCCAGATAACTGTTCTGGGTGGCAATTACCTCTGTCTGTCGTACAAAAACATGTACACAGTTAACGCAGACACTCTAACTTCGACGTTGTTTAATGTTGTGCATTTTGTGGTCAAAGTAATAATGTTTGTTTTTAAGTTTCCCGAAAACTGCCAACTTTATTGAAAAAAAGAGAAAATTTATTCCGCTGATGTGAAAAAAATAGAACACTACACATAATACTTACCTTAACTTTTGGTTAAAGTTTAGAAAGAGATATTTTTGTAGAAAAGTACTCACTTGTGATGAATATGGTACAGGATTTTTTAAATTGTTTTCTCTCTCCCTAAAGAATAAATCTGTACAGTTATACCCCTTCCAATTTTTATAGTTGTAATGATATTATTTAGTCGTTATAAAAATATTTTTTTATATTTAAAGATTAACCAGCATCAAAAGCATACTTCTACGGAGTATATTCATTCTTGTGTATATGAATATGAAAATATGAGATACTTATTTCAAACACTCTTGGAATTTCTGTAGATTAGTAGTCATGTCACTTCCAAGCAGATCACAGGTTCTTTGGTGAGAAGTTGGATGGATGGATGGATGGATGGATGAACAGCTGCTTCTTTCACCTCTCAAAAATCATTCGAGACCCATCGTGACTGATGGTGGCTGAAAAAATCACAAATAACTCATTTGAAAAATCGTAACATCTTCCTTAGGCTACTTTGTTACATACGATGTCTGATAAATTCACTATTCACTCTTTTTAAATAGCTTAACATCTTCCACAGGCTACATATTTTAATAAAGATTGGTGATTGGGAAAATCGCAAGTAATAGATTATGAATATTCTACTGTAACCCACTTGCGGTCAGTTGCGGTTATTACCGCATTTGCGGTTGGATTTTTTCACTCTAGTATTTAAAACATCTCTTCTGTTTAATAAATAGAAATGATCCGAACGCATTACTGCATTCGAGAATCCTGTAAGTGCTGAAAAATAAGATTCCTTTCAAGTTTGGACTCATTTGAAATCTTGGAAAAACGAAAGAAATGTATCCTAAGCAAAAGGCAGTAAATTATATTCAGTATAAGCCATTCGAAGTTCATCTATTGAGCCCTATCAGGAAAATTTGCATGGACTGAGACCTAATTTCCACAAGGTTAACAATCCATTGGGTCCCAGCTTCGGAGTGCATTCCAAGATTAGAAAGCGCCGCCTGAGTGAAAAAGGACGTCTTATTAGAGTTCTCTGCCCAGAAAACCCCTGCATAGCAATTCCATCCAAGTCGATCAATGTTTGCTGATTAAGGCCTATATTGTTTACCTCTCTTCCGTCGAGGTTGAAAATTTCAGATGTCTGCTTGCCTTGACGTTATAAACAAATGAATCGACCAGGGTGGGCTTACAGAATTGACGCTATCGATAATTCTATGCAATGTGTTGAAAAAACCGCGATGCTTTTATTTTCATGTTATGACAAAAAAAAGCCAAGTCACCTGAAATTTATTTTACAAATTAAATGTGATACCAAAGACTGATGCTTCGATACCGCAAAAAAAAATCACGTTTTCTGCCAGTTGTTTACTTCTTCTGCCCATACCATAGGTACTATAAGGTAGAGGAAGTATTGTTTTCGACCCCCAAATTCGAAGTTGAGTTTTTAACATAAATACACGAATAAAGGCCCCATGAAACCAAAAATACTATTTTTAGAAACATGTCTGTGTGTCTGTGTGTGTGTGTGTTTGTCTGTCTGTCTGTGTGGATGTCTGTGAACAGGCTAGCTCCAAAACGGAAAATCATATGAAAACAAAATTTCGTATTTGGATCAGGTATCTTCTGAAGATGTGGGCGAAGATTGGCGAAAAAGTTTCTCTTTTTTTAAGGGGACTTTACATGAAGAAATTTTAGTTTTTCGCGATTTTCTCGAAAACGGCTCTAACGATTTTCTTTAAATTTTGCACATGGGTTGCTTATATTAAGAGCTAAAACTATTATTTGAAACATTTTTTCGAACAAATTCTCTGAAGGGTAGTTATAAGCCACCCATTTTGAATACGCGCTCTTTGCAATACGGCCTCTTGTAATGGAAAATCGTACGAAAACAAAATTTTGTATATGTGATAGGTACCTTCTGAGGCTGTGACACGAATATTGGCGACAACCTTCTCTTTTATTTAAGGGGACTTTATATGAAGGAAATTTTGTTTTTTTGCGATTTTCTCAAAAACGGCTCTTACGATTTCCTTTAAATTTTGTACATGGAGTGCTCATACCAAGAGCTAAAATTTTTATTTGAAACTTTTTTCAAAAAAATTCTTTGAAGGGTGGTTGTAAGCTACCCACTGTTTGTAGAAACTATCTTGTCTGGTGATCAATTCAATACGCGGGCATTCACGGTCTCTTATTCTATATAAGTACGTGAAATGAGAAAGATGTATTGTTGGTCATGCTGAAATATCTGAGGGGAATATTCGATAAATTTCGGAAATTATTCTTTAACGACGGAAATTTCTATAAACGTTTGCAGTCACTTGTTTATCTTCTTCTTCTTTTTTTTTTTGTCCATAGCCTGCGTTTTTAGTCGCAACATTCAAAGAAAGGGCTGTAAGGTATTTATAGTATAATTAGCGTAAAATTGTGTCTTGCGATTCTGTACAAGGATATGTGAATACTGCTAACTTTTATTTGGGCAAAGGAAGTTATGTGACTTTCACATCAGATTTTTACTCATAACTCGCGAACGAAAGCGATAATTAAAAATCCGGCTTAGAAATGCATTTGGTCACCCTTTACAGTAGTCCATCTATGTTTAAAATGTCAATTTCGTATCTGCGTGCAGTAGATTATGCTGGGCATCGCGCACAGACAGACAAACACTCCCTCGTATTCATATATTCAATAACGCGTTTTAATTATCATAAGAATTTCATCACAAGTTTTTATGCAACTTCAATCTATAAAACATTTTTAACGAAACGTGTTCGGTATATTTACCTAGACTGTTGGTTCGAAACATAAACCTGTATAATATACAGATATTATGATAGAATCGTAGGAGTCGCGCGTCTGTGTTTTCATTTGTTTTGAAAAATGTATAACTATCCTATTTGGAGGAAATGAACACCATTACTGCAACTTTTAGCTTTCATGTCTGTTTGTATGTAACACAGTCAATCTTGCTAAAACTTCTGAATGTAATCTAACGGAAGATAAGTTTATATTCTGAATTCGTATACTCATGGGAAGGTTTTAGGTTATTAGTTTCTATGGCAGTAAATGGTAAGGGATTTATAAGGTACATGGAAAGTAAAAAAAAAAATTCAATCTATTTTATATTATTGATTTTAATTATATATATGAAAATAATTACTTACTTGTTAGAGTTTCATTTCGGACACTTTTATCTTTTCATACAGTTACATAAACCGAATATCAAGATATTGTTTCATTCTGCATGTCATTAAAGAAGTCTTTTATCCCTCGAATCCGGCACACAAAGTTGGATACCTACACCAAATACTTGTTGTCAAGACCTATTGCCTAACAATATTACTTTTCTTAGAATCATTGTTTTCTGATTCCATGTCCTGTTAAATATGTCACTTTATGTGCAATTATTGTTAATAAGCAATGTATTAATGCCGATTTATAAATTGTATTATAAACCAAATTCAAAACTTGTGCCATTAACAGCGGGTAGATATTGCTAGTAAAGTTCATTTTAGCGTTATTACATCTGTACAGACAGTCATGAGTCTGATAATTGGGAAAGTGTTATTTATTGCGGCAGCGTAAATAAATTAAAATCAATATTATATCTGCTTTAACCCGGAATGACATTAATGCAGTCGTACAATATCGGGACTCAAAGTATTACCTATTTAAACCCTTGAGAATCGGACTCCGTTGACTAACGCCTTCATCCATTAAAATTGGATAACTTGAACGTTGAAAATTGTTCACAGACCTATTATGTGGTAAGAAACATTAAGAAGTTGTGCATTAAACCTTCTATAAAGCTAATTTCCTCCTTGAGAGACAGAAATATAAACATACGAATAAACTCGCCTCTATCTCATGGGTGTGCATAGGCGTAACCAGGACGACCATATGGGGGCGTTATAACATCTGGGGGGTATTCCATACCCCCCAGGGAGAGGGCCCTCCCCCGGAAATTTTTAAAATTTTAAAATTAAGATGCACAGTAACGAGTTTTAAGCTTCCCGCGCTTTATACTCGTATTAAGTAATTTATAAGCAGACTTAAAAAAATTGTACAATTTTCCTTTTTTTAACCAATGGGGGGGGGAGTTCAAACCCCCCCAAAAAAACTCTTGTTACGCCTCTGTGGGTGTGGGAGGTTTATATAAATTACAGCAAGTATGCACAATGGAAAGCACAACCAAATGTGCACGGTTCACTTGTTAATCTCCCCTTTAGATTAAATCCACCATTGCATTCAGAAGCAGTACAACCATCACAAAGCTATGGCGACCGATAAAATGAAACTCTATAACCCGTTTAATAAGTGCCGACTATTAAGCTTTATTGCATTCACTTATGGTCGTTACATGGAAAGATGCTTGCCTGCGTCGGCCTTTCTTCCACCACATAACGACTGTTATCATCCACAAATTCCTAAACTTTTCCTATTCCGCTCTGCATATAAGCACACAATATTCAAATTTGCAACGTATCCTACCTAGACTTTAACACCTGCTTTATATTTTCCTTCTTCTTTGAAAGAATAAACCCTGCTTTATCATCTGAATGCTTCACACATAATGCAGATGTTTGTTAAAAACTGTTTTTAGTGTCCTATAATACCCCAAGTAATTCGTTCCGAGTTTATGTGTTTAGTATTCGTGAGCGTTTTTCCATTATTGCGTTTTGCTAACATTGCGATTTCAAAATGGCATGCCTGAGACGGCAGTGCATATGCCTAAATTTTATTTCAAACTCTTGAAAACCTGTGACAACCTTCGAAAGGAAGTCTGGGTCATCATAAAGCTGATTCTGAGGACCCCTGCAGACTTTATGGCGAATCTGCTTCTGTTATCACTCAGAAGTCGCGGAGCGAACTTTACCGCAGCAATTTTCATGTTGAGTTCATCTGGCATGTGCTTATGCGATAGTCTAACAATATCGCAGACGTCTTTGATGGACTACCTACGTTCCTGCAAGACCACAGCCCGAACAGCACCGACTTTTTCGGGTGTAATGCCAGTTGAATGCCGTCCAGATCGTTAGTCGTCATCAACTGATATTCGGGCATTTTTAAACCGCTTCAAACACTCGTAGACTTAAGTCTGGCCTAAAGTAATGTCTCCCAATGCTTTCTGAAACATATCATGCGTACTCACGAGTTTTGAAACAAAACTTTCTGCAGATGCGCTGCTCCCTCACGTAAATATCGCAATGTAAGCAAAACGTATCAATGGAAAAACGCTCACAATTACTAAACACGTTCACTCAGAACGAAGCCATTTGGCACACTGACTCACAAGAGATGTATAAAGTGTCATATAGCTTCATATTCTCATACGAGCACTCGGTTGAACGCTACGTATGAATTTCGGGAACTTTCGGGTAGCACCTCGTATCGTGATATTTCTGTACATCTTACGGTTATCGAGAGATAGCCGTTTTAATGGCTTCCAGTGAACATCATCATGTATTCCTTTCCGATAATTAATTAGATTTACTGCGATCAAGGCGTTGATCGAATCGATTTTTCTTTGCTTTTCATTAAAAGAAAATGCCAAGGAGAAGGCGTGGTAATCTTTCTTCAAAGTTTACAAAAGACAGCACGATGTCGTATATTTCTTCCCCTTAAGAATGGCGGGTAACCAGCTAGTAATTAAAAATATAAGTGAATATACCAAATAAACGATACTTTACACTATAGCCTACGTAAGTTTTTACGTATAGTGTAAAGTATTCAAAACGATCGAATTTGTTAATATATTTGTTATAACAGATAGTGAAAGCAAAGTGTACAGTGCATTTTGCAGGGTGGATTAATATTATTGGTGATTATAATCACGGAGTCGTGACAACCGCAGTACAGCGCTAGCGTCGTGTTCTGTCCCAGCGCAGACCTGGGGGAAATCAGTGACGTAACACAACGGTTCTACATGTTCAGTTTAATCTCATTGGATTCACCAGCTGGACATATACACGTTTAATTGCTTGTATCAAAATATATCAAGCACCGTGAAGACTCCCACACAAAAGAGCCTGGTACGGCACAGTTCATACACTTTAATTTGTATGACTCTTTTAAGGTACGGTATCGTCTTATTGTAATAATTCTTTCACACTTTCGTTTGAAATGAATTACTGCCATCAGAGTTTCGCTCTTAGCTAAAATAACTATCCAGTCTTTTAGTGGCATCTAGGCCTAAGCTAAGAAATAGGTAGAAACTATTAAATCATTGTTAAAAAGGAAAAGAAAAAAGTGGCTTATATTTATTATGTTAGAGGATTTAATTAATTTCAATTTTTAATAAACATTACATTCCTTTGAATTATATTTTAAAACCCATATTAACTTAGTGAGATAACAGAGTCGGTATCAAGCAGTCTCACACTTTGGATTACAAGGAACATTAACTTGCCAAATGTATCTGCAAAGTGACTGCAAAAACGATTTATTGAAGATAGAATTCCGACTAATCTCTGCAGATTTCAGGTAGTAATCTGTACCTTCATTATGGTAACCATGTCTAATAAACATATCGGCAATTTCTCCGGACACTTCTATCTCCAGTAGAAGTATCCAAGTCTTAACAATTCGATTGAATATGTATTCTACAAGAAAGGGTATTATATTATCCATCTAATTGTTTCTTTTGAATTTATGTTAAAAATGTACTTGTGAGCAGGTTGGCTATTTCATTTAGTGCGCTTGGGGGAAATATTTTATGTTTTTGTCGTGTAATATCACCAAACCATTGTGATGAAAAATTATTATAAATTTTATCTCATATTGATTTCATCTGGCGGCTTCTTACTGTTCATTCATTCACTTCATCTTTTGAATACAGATTTAGAAAATCGTATTTTCAAGTTACAAAATATGCTGGTGACTTTAATGTATTTATTATTATATTTATGCCAATTAAGTATTTTAAAATTTCACAACATCTGTTGTAAAAGACCGCCGGCGTGGTCTTGTGGTTAGCGTCGCTGATTACGGATCCGTCGGCCCGGGTTCGATCCCCGGTACCTCCTCGGATTTTTCTGAGGTAGGGAGGTCTGGTAGGGGTGCACTCAGCCTCGTGATTCAAATTGAGGAGCTACTTGATAGAGAAGTAGCGGCTCCGGTCATGGAAACCACCATTAACGGCCGTGGGTGTCGGCATGCTGACCACATGCCCCCCAATCCTGCCATCTGCCTATAGGTAGATGACGCAGCGGTCGGGTGGTAAGCCTTGTCCCTTCGGGGATGTCGCACCACGGAGTTCTGTTGTAAAATTTAATTTTCTTATATTAATGAATATATTGGTTTTCTTTCCGGTCTTAAAAGATTAGACATTAGGTGTTGAAATGCTGTCTTGAAGTTTGAATATGCAGAACTTTCTGGCTGCCGAGCGTAGCCTAACTGAAAACTCTACTGGGAAGATTTTCTAATCAGTGCAGTCATGAAATAGGTCTCCTTAATAAGCGGCAACTTCTCCGCCGAATCTGTACTGCGGGTATGAGCTGCTAGGCGCTATGTTTTCCTCCTGGTCATCACGGATAAAAACGAACCAACTACAGTTAAGATGAAGCCTAAAGCACTGTGCCATGTGCCAAAATCAAACTCAGTTTTTGCCGTCTCACTATTGTCACAGAGAGGGGGTACTTCCATTCACTTGTCACTTGAATGGGGGTTTAATTTATACTCGTGAAGTTAGAACAAACATCTCACATGAATTTATCACAGCGACTCTTTGTCTCGACAAACGAGTGTCGAATTAGAAACTGTCGCAAATAAATTCCTTGTCGTCCCTCTTTCATTTAAGCTTTATTCAATATTTTCTGACATTTAGATACGGTACTTCCATTGATCCGTTTAACAATTGAATTGACATGAAAAGTGCGCTATTAACTAAATGGAACAGAATGCTCCTGACAGTGAGAACACCATTCAGAATCAGAACATTTGATTGGTTTCAGTTTTTTAACAAATGCCGGCAGCTTTAGCAATAACTCGCTTAGAAGAATGACACTCTGTAAAGGGGTTGGTAAACTCAGAGTTAGTATTTATCTGATAAATATTATTAACTACATACAAGTGAATTCATATGATATATTTGCACACAGTTTTAAAACTATTACCCTGGAAATGCGCGAGACTCATTTTCTCACGCAAATTATAAATAGTTAAAAAGATTAGGCTTATAGTTGATTTCTTGTAACTTATTCTGTGATTTTACCTGCATTTTTAATATAATTGTGCGTTATTTTCGGTAATTTACTAATCACATCTAAAGCAAAGATTTAGGGGAAAATAATAGCCATGTATTTAATACCTAAATACAAATAAATTACTAGAGGTGTATAAAATACTGCATGTAAAACTATTCCTTAAGCCAATATATAATTTGTTCGTTTACTTCGTTACATTCGGTTTCTTCCTGCAGCGGTTTCCTGGAAACACCAAGATCCGCGCATGTGCGTAGTCTATTTCGTATTCTACGAGTAATTTTTTAAAAGTCAAGCTATATCTAGGATTGCCAGATTTTATTACATAGAAACTGGATACGTGTAATATTTAACCAAAAGAAGAACTAACGAGGTTATACAATATACGAGGCTTTTATTACAATAATAATAATCAAATAATACAAAACTTATTTGAAATACTTTAAACTTGCTAATTTTTTTCATATTTTGTTTATATACCGGTATTATATTTTTCGTTATGCTAGTTTTACATGAACTTTTCGCTTCATACCTATCAAAAATGTTAAAATATATCAAAACCTTCCTAAGTTAGGCAATTGAATATTTTTAGGGTGATAACATATTTTCACTAGTATGGAAGTTCATCATTTTCTCAAAACAGTTTTAAATATAATTATAGAGCATTTTGCATGGCGTTTCTGTATTGGTTGGCAACAAACTGTACCTCCATTTTTCCCCGTGATATTTCTTCTTCTTGCAGCACAGATGCAGATATTTTAACAATATTGTGTTCACCTGGATATTACAAAAAGCAATATATTGAAAATAACAAAAAACTTATGAATTGTTTAAACAACTCTGTTTGGTTTCTTTGTCACAATGAAGACTTTCAAAATGTCATACGAAAAAACCAGGACAAACTGACATGCCAAAAGCTACTTTCGGGACAGTGAATTATTTCTTACAAAACCAGGACTGTCCTGGCAACCCTAGAAGTGTCAGACTCTTGATAACGTGTCCTTGTAGTTTATAGTCGTAAAATGGCTCTATAGAGCGAAAATAGTATAACTGAACATATTCAAATAGGCTTTAAAATAAACATAAAACAAATTTGGCATTTCGTGATGAAGTCCACTGTTAAGAGATTGTTCAGCTTATACGTCTTTCTTTAGATTTCGACCAATGACATATAAGAATAAGACTGAACTAAGCCAGTCACAGTCCCAATTCACTCAATATTATTTTATCAAATTTTCCTTATTACCTCCTACAAAAGTGATAAGTCCTCCCTTCTTTATATTCTAATCAGGTCGGAGACACTGTAGGCAATGATGTATGTATACGTCTCCATTGTCTCGGTACGTTAAGATTTATTCTGAAAATACAGTACAAATACGCTTACCTCTGTTCAGGAATCAGCACTATAATATTTTACGGGATTCGTAGGCTATTTCATGGTTCATCAACGTTGGAATTTAATAACTGTAATTACCTCTTGTAACCATATAAGCATAGAATGAATGAATGGAACTCTCTCAGATAAATCCCCGAGCGACGAAATGAAAGTGGATTATTGTTCCTACGTTTTGCCAAACAATACACATTCACTAGTGACAGTGCACCATCGCTAGTGATTGAACCTTCACCACCCAGGGAAGGAAATGTGAACCAATGCACTGCATTAATAAAACACAGTCCCTTTCGGAAAGTCAACTTTATTTCACAACATGAAAAAGTCAGATTTCTATATAAAAAAAGCATATTTTTTTCACTCAAAGTTGCATTTCAATTAGGAAAAAGAAAAAGCACACCATGGAATTTAGAGTTTCACAACACTTTTTTGTTCTTCCTTCTTCAAAAACATATCAAACCTGTCACTTGTGCTGTCGCTGTCACCTGGCCACTTCCCCTGCACTGAGTTTGGGGCTATCTCCGTTCACTGAACTTAACTGACTCAACCGTAGCTGAACAAATGTTTTCATCTAGGCCTACTGCTAGTCTGCACTGCAACTACTAAATCTATTGTAGTGACATAATTAAGCAACTGATGACAATAATATTATTCATGTTGAAGCCGGAAGCACACTTGACACTATTTTAATTCATAATACTTTTAATCATATAACTATATTTACAGCATGGTGGATGTAGTGCCACGGAATTTAGTTTTAGTTCTTTTTAGTTTTTGTTTCTTGGGTAAAGTGCTAACGAATACACAGCACTAATATAAACCTCATCTAACATCTAATCGCAAACACACAAACACTAAATTATTTATCTTGTACACTTTCACTGACCGGTGCCAGTGACGGTAAACCTTCCCTAGTGGATGTGTAATATTAATTTAATGATTTAGATATTAATTTAATCACAGGTGATTTAGTGATGGTATATCTTCCCTGATTATCCACTTTCACTATAATAAATATACATAAACTATATATATTACAATACTATTTATAAACATATAAAATACGTACTAGCATGTGCCCGCGGCTTCGCCCGCGATAATTATTTCAAAAATTAAAAATTAGGAGCATAATAGTTAAATCATTATATTTATTAACACCTAAATCACGTGGACTACATACCACGATTAGATAGCATCGCCTGGTAAAAGTGACCTCAGATTCGAGTTCCTTGGTCCAGAAAACCCCTGTATAGTGAGTTTCGTCCAAATAAAAATGTTTGACCATATTAGGGCTTACAACATTCAAGCGATCGCGAAAGTTTAATTTCCAAGGTATGACAAAAATAGACAAAGCCAACTGTAGGCCTAATTGTCAAACTACCATTTAATTTAATTCCAAACCCATCTGAAACAATATGTTTTAATGTCAAATGTGATTCGGATTCGATAATTCTGTGTAAAAAGGGATTAAGTATTCTCAAAAACATTTGATTTTTGGCATTTAAAATCAGAATTTTTCAAAATCCTTTCTTAGTGAGCACCTACATTATGAAACGAAGGTACTGTCAAAATTCCAAGTCTCTACCTGTTATGGTTTAGGCTTTACGTTGATTCCTGTCAGTCAGTCAGGACAAAGCCTTTTATATATATAGAGATTTGTCTTTATAGCAATATAATTTGCCATTACTTACGCATCGCTGAGTGCACTTTCTTGGTTTCCCTGCTTTGCTTTTTCTGTTGCTTATTTTTGAGTGGTATATAGGCGGCTATTTATATAATTCTGACAGTTACATCTATACCACTGTAAAAATGAAACTGATTAACTATATTGCAATGATGCTACGATAATATAATTATACCAATATAGGTACTGAGTATTAAATTTTCATGTTCTAGTGAAGGTCTAGTTGTAGTCGGATGAGTGTGTACAAGGGGTGCAGGTGCTAACTGGCGGGGTCATGTGATAACGAGGGGTGGTCGGATAATCTCATCAATATTTCAGTTATCAGTCTGTCCCACTCACTCAGATCACATGCCACCTGTTTTTGCTGTCATTATCACACCCATGTGTAATTACGATAGTTGCATCTCACTTTCTCCTCTATGGCATCTGATGCACTCAGCGATTACAGTACCCATATCAGCAGATGACGAAGACACTAAGCTGCAGCCATTCAGCCAAATATGGACTTACAATAAATCCTGATAAGACAATCATTAAGGATCATTATCGATTATTGAACACTACTGATCTGAAACACATCTCACCTATCGAGCTCAATTATGTCGCTGTTTTATACTGTAACACTGTAAAAAGTATTGGAGTTCATAAACCTAAGAATCTTTTCTCAAACTCTCATATCAGAGATTATGCACGAGTATTTCTTCTATAATATATTACTAGGTCTGTCGTTTTCACTACTTACCACAATACCTTGATCTCGAAACAAGATCCCATCAAAATTGTAACCTGGTCGCGTCCCTCTTTCAATACTTTTTTTATTCATTGTCTCTCACCTTCGGGACAGCTCATCTGTTGAACTGACTTACCTGAGGATATAAAAGCCTGCACAATACTCAGTACGTTCGTGGTTAGACTAGTTGACTACTTGACCAGCAACCACTGAAATATACACTAAGTGTATTTTCTACATTCTATCATAAATCGTTATCTTTTACAGTTTAACACAGTTTTAAATATTCCATAAATTATATATTATACAATCATATTGTCACATTATTAGGGTTACTAGTATTTTTTAAACAGTATTAATGCTTATGTTTGTATATATCCCTCTTTGGTTTGAGGAAGAGAAAACTTTGAGCCTTAACTATGGGTACTACAGGGAAATAAGTGAATAAATGAAATTAATTAAATTGCGTTCCCTTGCTAAGAAACCTAATACTACTCTTATCATACTAGTAAAATGAATTATTAATGAATTTCACCATTCCGTTTGCGGTACTCTAAGGAAATTTTATAATGACAGGTTCACTTTAAACCACAAATATTAGTACAAAGAAAGTTCAATTTGGCACGTTTACTACATTGCTACTGTCTGGCGGCGAGCTGAAGGCCGAGCTAGCGTTCCCCCACTACCTTACCATGCGCTTGCATTTACTGTCTATGTTTTTCCCTACTATGATACCAGCTCGGCCTTCCGCTCACCGCTAGACAGTACTACAAACGTTAGATATAGTTTGAGTATAACTTACATGCTAATAATTTCTTACTTACACATATACCTGTATGAAATTGTTAATGTCCTTAATATACACTATTGCAGGTAAACTTTATTTACATATGTCAATATTCGTATAGTGCATTATCTCATCTGTTCAATGTACAAATTGTTATAAATTCATGTCTGTACTAACTAATGATTTACTTACTTACTTACTTATTTACTTACTTACTTACTTACTTACTCAGTGGCAATAGACAATTCCTCAGCAAGCTAAACGAAACATTCTCTATTTTTTGGAACCCGAAGGTTCATTGCCACGCTTACCTGAGTCCGCCATTCAACCCTATTTTCTGCTAACTCTATCCAATCAGCTCTCGAAAATCCTTTTTCCCTTAAAGCTATCCTAATATTGTCCTCCCACCTACGTCTAGGTCTTCCAGGTGGTCTTTTCCCATTGGATCTCTCAGTCAATACTTTTGAGATATGTCTTTCCTTCCCCATGTCCAGCCTATTTCATCCTCCGTGATTTAATTACCCCTACTACATCTGGTGAAGAGTACAGGTCATGAAGCTCGTCGTTATGCAGTTTTTCCAGTCCCCATTTTCATCTCTCTTAGGCCTACATATTTTCCTAAGCACCCTGTTTTCGAGCACTCTCAGATTATGTATTCCCGAAGAGTAAACCAGCAGGATATCTCTTCTCTATATATATAAAAGGCTTTGTCCTGACTGACAGGAATCAACGTACAGCCTAAACTATAACAGGTAGAGACTTGGAATTTTGATAGTACCTTGGTTTCATAATGTAGATGCTCACTAAGAAGGGATTTTGAAAAATTCTGATTCTAAATGCCAAAAATTAAATGTTTTTTAAAATACTTAAGCCCTTTTTACATAGAATTATCGAAACAAATTCACAGAACATATTGTTGCCAATGGTATAGGTGGGTTTGGATTAAATGAAATGGATGTTTGACAAATTAGAGAAGGTATCATTATAATTCATATTATCTATATTAATAAAAGGAATTGTCCTCGATGTCCAGCGAAATCTACTGAACGCAGAGATCTGAAATTTTAAACATAGGTGGGCTGAAGGGTCGGAAAATGCACCTCGAAGACGGAATTTTAATTTCAGTTTTCGTTCGTGAGTTATGAGTGAAAACGGGCAAAAAACATGCATTTTTTGCGTTTTCAAAACATAAGTTTTCAGTTATACATTTCAATGTCAAATCAATTACAGTTGGCTTTGGCTGATTTTGTCATACCTTGAAAATAAAACTTTCGCGATCGCTTGAATGTTTTAAGGCCTAAATATGGTCAAACATTGCTTTATTTGGACGAATCTCAGTTGGCCAAGAAACTCGAATCTGAGGTCGCTTTTACCAGACGATGCTATCTAATCGTGGTATGTAGTTCACGTGATTTAGGAGTTAATAAATATAATGATTTTACTATTATGCTCTTAATTTTTAATTTTTGAAATAATTATCGCGGGCGAAGCCGCGGGCACATGCTAGTTAGTCTTATAAATCTTTAGTTTTAACTTTCTGGATAGAAGACGAGAAGATAAGAGTTTCTGAAGTGCATAAAAACCGGCGTTTCCTGATTTGAGTCTACACCTAATTTCTGCCATAATATTATTTGTGTCTGTAATTACTGATCCCATGTATTTGAATTTTTCCACTTGTTCGAACGATTTACCACATATTCTAATATTTTGTGGAGCATTATTTTGACGTTCCATGACCATATACTTAGTTTTTTTTCTGTAATCATTTCCAATCCAACATTCCTGCAGCATCGAAAAGGCTTTCTGCATTTCTCTCGACTGTGATTATGTCATCGCCCAACAAGCAAACGTCGTCTGCATTATCTAAAATCGGGTGACTGCCATTTAATTCTAGGCTTACCTTGTTTTCCTGAACTTT
This sequence comes from Ectobius pallidus, assembly GCA_964059195.1. Classification (NCBI taxonomy): domain Eukaryota; kingdom Metazoa; phylum Arthropoda; class Insecta; order Blattodea; family Ectobiidae; genus Ectobius; species Ectobius pallidus. The sequence continues at coordinate 2,250,097 of CAXKWD010000010.1, forward strand.
CCTAATGGCATATTCCAAAGCGAAATTAAAAAGTAAAGGCGATAGTGCATCTCCTTGCTTCAAGCCGCTTCTAATGGCAAACCTATCTGATACAAATTTCCCTACCCTGACTCTGCTATTGGTTTCATTTAGACACGTTTTGATCAGCCTAACTAACTTCTTTGGAATCCCGAACTCAATGAGGATATTGTACAATTTATCTCGAATAATTGAATCATATTCTTTTTTTAAATTCTATGTATAGCTGGTGAAGAGACTTATTATGTTCCCACTTTTTCTTCAAGATTTGACGAAGACAAAATATATTATCAATGGTTGATCTGTTACGCCTAAATCCACATTGGTGATCTCCAATGATTCCGTCCGCATATGGGGTTAATCCTGACAGCAGTATATTAGATACAATTTTGTATTATGTTAATAAGAGAGAAATTCTTCGATAGTTACTAGTTACATTCCACCCTATCTCCCTTTTTAATTAATTTATTTATTTAACCTGGCGGAGTTAAGGCAATAATAATAATAATAATAATAATAATAATAATCAATAATAAATTTAAAAAGAACTGATATAGATGAATACAAGAAACGTACATTAAATACAAAGAAACGCATCAAGCGCCAACGCCACCTGTGGGTAGTTGTGTTAATCTCTGCTCTGTGTGTAGCCATGTTTATGCAGTGTACCTTGTGCTAAATATATTCCTTTGTTCATCCGAATGTACGCTAGTTGTTCTTAGTTTATTCCTGCAATCCATTGAACATTTTCACATTATGCGTCAGGAAACTCTGATCAAATTAATTTTGTTTCATATACAGATCTGCTTCAGAAACGTGTTTTTAAATTTCTCTGCACGAAAATAGCTACAAAAATGTACGGTTTGAACCGAACTATTTTATTAAGAGCAAGAGTATGCATACAAAGCAGCAAAAGTTACAGTTCGTCCACTAGCCAATGAGGCGCTCCCTTGTCACGTTGCTTTGTTTACATCTACTTTGAACTTAAAGTGAAATTAGTATATGTCCTGTGCGGAAGCCAGATTGTAAAGAGTCAAGAAGATTATTTTCATTCAGGTAGTTAGTCAGTTCTTTGTTGCTTTCCAGTGCTTTCGAGAGAGCAGGAAAAATGTTAATGGGACGATAATCATTGGGATTTTGAGGGATTTTAACCTTAGGAAGGCCTTCTTCCATGTACTAGGGAACTTGGCTGTCATGATCGAAGCATTAAAAATGTGTGCTATTGTTGGTAATATTAAATGTGCTATTTTATTTATAAGAGTAATACTGATTTTGTCAACTCCTGTCGCTTTAGACTTTATACGTTTCAACGCTGATATTACGTCATCAACCATTATGTAAGAAAAGCAAAAATTGTCTCCTATAAAGTTTGTGTCCGTCTGCATGTCAGTCGTGTCATTTCGAAAATGTGTAGTAACATTCTATCGGTATAATAATTGATTATTTCCATTCCGCTGGCTATTCTTCCTTTCTCCAAATCATAAGAATGAGTTTATGAATTTTTTAGTTTAATCTATCCCCACCTGCCTTAATTAATTATGCTGGATTTTGGCCAACGTCTGGAGATTTGTGTGTTTTTAGTTTACATATAGTTGTTTCTACTTCTGTTAGAGTAGTTTCAGCAACCATCGGCTCTGCTGTGAATATTTCACTTTCTACACTTTGGACATCTCCATGTACATTTAATAATTGATTAAATAAAATATTCCACCTACTCAAAATATTGTTCGAAGCCACGAGTCTAGTGCCATCGTTTTCCTTAATTATGTTTATTCTAGGTTGAAAACGTTTCTTGAATTAATTTATTCCCTAACATTTTTGTCTCTACTATTTTCCTCTAATTCATTTACTTTGTCTTTGAGATAGTTTTCTTTTCTTTGTTCTAATGCCTCTAGAGGTTTCTCGTTTAGCATTGTTGAGATTTTCGACAGAAGTGTCATTCGGATTCTGCAACCACTGAAGTTTTGCCTGCTTTCTCATGCATTCATCATCGAACCACGGTTTATTTGGTTTCGGTTCAAGCAGACCTAATTTCTTTTATGCGGCTACATTAATATGACCTTTAATGCATTCCCAGGCTTTATCGAAATTCATATCATCCCTAGTTTCTTGTTCTGCCGTATTTTCTAGAACTGTAAATCTATTTGAAATCTCGACTTGGTAAACATTCCTTTTTCAGATTCAATCTCTCTATATCGAATTTTGCCTAGTTCCTTTGTTTAATGAAAGTTTCTCCCGAACAGCCTCAACTACCAGATAGTGATCCGAACCGCAGTCAGCACCCTTAAAAATTCGAGCGTCGATTATACCAGACTGCCTCCTTGCATCTATTAGCAAATGGTCGATTTGATTATGAGTCTTTCCATGTGGCGAGGTCCATGTGTATTTATGAATACCCAGTATAACGATGTGGGAATTTTGTACTCTTTACGATTAAATTTTTAGCGGTGGCAAAATTCACTATTCTAACCCCATTGTCGTTGCTCTGCAAGCGGAGACTTTCGTTCCCAATCGTGGGCTTAAAAATATCCTCCCTTCTTGCTTTCGCATTGAAATCTCCTAGTACAGTTTTCGTGTGATTTCCGGAAATTGATCAAATGTTCGTTCTATTTCCTCATAAAAACTGTCCTTGTCATCATCTTGCTTATCCTCTGTTGGTGCAGGGACATTCATAACTATGATGTCACACCATCGTCCTCTTAGAATAATGTAAGAAAGCCTATCATTATTAAACTCTACTTTCTTAATGGCTGAATTTATTCTCCTGTGTATGAAGAATCCGGTCCCTAATTGGTGGATATCATTCCCTTTCCCGTAGAAAAAGGTATTGAACCTTCACCCTCCCACCTAACTTCCTATACTGCTACTACATCTATCCTGTATTTATCTAATTCTCTACTTACCGATTTAAGCGCCCCAGGCCTATATAAGCTCTTAACATTCCACGTTCCCAATCTATAGTTTCTACGATTTTTACACTCCCTCAGTGCTGTCCCTACCCGAAGATCCAAACGAGGGACTTTGTACCTCCGGAAAATTTACACTGATAGGTTCCATAAATCAGACAGCGTTACTTAACAATATTTTCTAAAAGCAGTATCTAACACTAGCAGTCAGTAACACTTAGGCAGCGTGAGTAGTATGGTTTTGCCGGTTACCCCTTGGGTGGGGCCCGATACTGTCCCGCAACATTGGGTGGGGCAGGTCAAAGTCCATCTCGCAGCGTGTTGCAGGGGCAAAGTCCGCAAATGACGTCATCCAAGATGGCGGCGCGCTAGACCACGTGACCGGCAGTAGGTTTCATATTACAGCACGAAGCGTAAATGCATCGTCATCATTATATTCCGCCATACAAGTTTTCCGTAAGATGTTTATTTCACTATGGTCCTGGGATCGACTCAACCTGGAGTAAATGCGACCGTTGCCTAAGGCTGTTAACCTTATTATTATTATTATTATTATTATTACTATTATTATTATCAGACGCAGTTGGAAATGTAGAGAAGCGTTATTTTATTCCTTCAAGTATTTTTTTATAATTATATTTCACATACAGTTTTTCCGTAAGATGTCTATTTATCTAAAAAATAGCCCTGAGGTCATCTCAACCTAGGTTTGCCGATTAGCGTTTAATATAATTTTTACTTTGGTCCTATGGTAAAGGCGGCCGGTGCGTAAAACTCATGCTGGGGTCTTTAGAGGGGATATATTATGATAATAATTACAGGTTTTTTTAATGCCGATACAGAAAGCCAGTGAATGTTTAATCATATGCGTGCAGAGATTCATGTTATCTCTCTTACTATGCAGCGGTAATATAACGCTGTACGCTTATCGCTATCTTACAACGTCATTCATTGAGACTTCCTTTTAAATCCCAACTCTATCATATTATAAAGTCGCAGGCCAGTACTTTTAAATATTAAATCCTATTCATAGCACATGTCTTATGTATTATTAGTCAACAGTATTTTTATTGCGGTATATTGTAATATTTCATCGCAGAGTGGTAGTGAACTTATTTTGTAATATTCCATCGCTGAGTGGTTCTGAGTTCGATTCAAAGTCAGTAAAGGCATATTCAGCTTTTTTCACAAGCAGGAAACGCGAAATATCAAATAACTGCTGATAAGCTTTAGCGTATATTTACCAAGTCGTGAGGCTAAAACTTTTTTCTATCGTCAGCATTTTTTTAAACTGCAATCATTCCATTGGTGTAAAATATATTTATCCTGCTGTGAGGCTATTTCATAACGTCATCACTACAGACCTACTTCTCGTATAATGTTTGGCCGCTAGCTTTTAAATACGAGGTTGAAAGTTGCAATACATTCATTTGAAGCGCCACGGAGTTTTAGAGTTTAGATGATTAAATATGCATTACCTATTTTTATGTACGATGCTTTCATTCACCGTTCTACAAACGGACTTGATCAAATTGTTTACTTTATACATCACGTAACAGTCCTATTACAAATAGTAGAAACTCAAAATAGCTAGAGGTTCGAGTTTTCAAAACTTACAATTTTTTCCATATTTAGACTTTCAATTAAATTTATGTTTTTATTTTACAAGATCACCAGTAATTTTTACTATGATCCACAACGGTGGCGCGGCTCCAAACACCCTCAATGTCTACCACTGATGTTTTATAAAGTCGTTATTATATTCAAATTATATTTTAATTTCAAGGTGGTCTGTGTTAGAGCTTTTTCCATGAATATGTCATCCTCAGATCCAACTAAGTTTTAACTTTTGCTTCCATCCGTATATATTTTCATTGAATAATCCACATATTCTTCCACTTTGCTAATTACTCTTAAGTCCACTGGATGAAGTCAGTTGTGAGAATCTCACAAAGCTTTCTCTACCCTCAAAATTGTAACAACTTTAATGTCCTCCAACATACAGATTTTACATCATAGAGCAAAAATATTTTTCCAGGTTATAATATTGAGATTATTTTAGCTTTTTTCCATAGATTTAGGGAATTTTCTATTTGTTAATCATCCACTATCAATCATCGTTATCTTGCTCACTATATCGGCTTCTCCACGAGCTTTTAAATGTTCATTATGTTCTAAAACATTCATAATTTCTGAATGTATACAAATATAATCTCCGGTGTTTATTGGTATCTTTGTTTCTTCTCTTAACCTTCTCCAAAATTAACTATCTTCTTATTATTATCTGGCTCATAGCATCTTCTTTACTAATTGTATTCGTTTCTAAAATATGGTTGTTAACACTATGCTTTTCCTTATTTTTGTCAGATCTAAGTTTGTATATTTCATTCCATGAGTGTTGCTCTTTACACATTTCTTGCACTAATTCATTATTCTTTATAATACGATACCTTCTCATTAGTATACAAATGTCATAGATTTTTACCTAATTTACACCATCATGTTTTGAATTAGTTTCTTAACTTTACACCATTTTTTTTAACTTAACCTACACAATATTCCATCAATTTTTTCTTTTTATCATACAACCTACCTAATTATCCTAACAAAATGGGATTATCACCAAGTTAACATACATTTTTTCTATAATACATCACAAGTTTAGCGGTTAAAGATAATATGCTTATTGTTTTTACATGTTCTATAACGTGGTACTACACCAGTTCTAACATTGCCTATGAACTCGACATGTCTTAGACCAATATTTTAAATGTACTTGATACAAATATAATTTTTTACGAGATCTTCATCATAATTTACAGAGCACCTAATAGTTATTTGTAATATTGTTTTAAATTTAAAGTCATTGTATCCGATAGTCTTCACAATATTTCATTTTAATTTTTCGGTTATGTTCGTTCTATATAGGTATTTCATTTATACAATCAAGCTATATAACCTTAAAGGGTCACATCCTACTTCGTATCAACCGCTCATTCTACAATATTTCATGTCGGTACTAGGTGATAATATTAAGGTCTAAGTTGTAACCACAACGGTTTTTCAAATACGAGCTACCATTTCTTTATACAGCTGAATCTTCAGAAGTCCTTACAAAGGTCAGTACATACCGTTTTAAGGTTTTTATTCAGATAAATCCGTTCACGATTGGTATATACCCACTACAAATCCACAGCGTAGATATTAGCTCTAACGACAACATACAGTCTTTTCTCATCCATCCATATGTATTTGTTCTTCCCATTTCCTTTTTGCCACTTGAAATAATTTCGGTGTACACTTATTTATAGTATTTATCTTTATAAATATCAAATATCAGTACTCATTAATAATTAAATTACGTTTACATCCAAGTGAGGTACTCTTCACATTCTGCTTTTCCTATATTATATCACATGCTTTATTTATTTATTTATTTATTCAAAATCTTAACATCAGTAGAGTAAGAAGTAAAATATGTATTATAAAGAAATCTTTTTCGTTACAACTTCAACAGAATTTTTTCATCTCATAATGTATACAAAAGTTCAGTCACATCCTTAAATTATATTCCAAATTCATCTCCCTCATTACATAACCTTCCTTCAAGATGATTATTTATTTATCAAGTCATCAAATATCAAAAAAGTTAAAAAATCTATTTAATTAATTATAATCATTGAATTTTAGCTAATTTGTGACATCATATGTGAAATATTTTTCTTAGCTTCTGGTAATATGTACATTATATTTTATGTATCAAATGATTATGCAAATATCAGAGTCAAGAAAATAACATACATCTTCTAGCATATAGAGAGTAAGTTTCACAACGCAAAACGTACACGTGAGAAGGTGTTGATTAGTCAGCAAAGTATATCAGGATCCAAGTCTCTATACCATACACCTTCATTAAGGAAAAAAGATATCGCGTATAATTTCCATAATAAGCATTTATATTTTGCATGCTTTTTCCCTAACGTCCTGATTATAATATTCAATTAGATATAAGTTACCATAGCTATGTTATCAATACAATGTTGAGGTTCAGGTTTTACATCTGCTTCATGTATGAAACTTGGAAATAAGACTTAGATATCGCATAAATTTCATAACCTGTTCATGTTTCGCGGCACCTAATAGTTATTGGTAATATTGTTTTAAATTTAAAGTCATTGCCTAAGTTCTCATCATTACTTAAAATACATTTGAACTCAACCAGTCTTAGACCCATATTTTATAAACACTTGACACAAGTAATATTTTTACGAGATCTTTATCATAATTTACAGATCACCTAATCATCTCCATTTTGCTTCAAAGTGATGTTCTTTACGCATTTCTTTTATAATGTGGTACCATCTCCTTAGTATGCAAAATGTCATAGATTTTTACCTAGTTTGCACCATCATGTTTGAATTAGTTTCTCAGCTTTCCACTGATGTTTAACTGAACCTATACAATAGTCCATCAATTTTTT